>CAUYRH010065916.1:0-92730 GCA_963574655.1 Perodicticus potto | reverse complement strand
CCAAACAATGATGGCTGCAACCAAAAAATGGCTGGGCGTTATGGCGGGTGCCTGTAGTCCCAGCTACTTGGGAGGCTGAGGCAGGAGACTCGCTTGAGCCCAGGAATTGGAGGTTGCTGTGAGCTGTGATGCCACAGCACTTTATCCAGGGTGACAGCTTGAGGCTCTGGCTCAAAAAAAAAAAAAACAAAAAACAAAATTATAGAAATGGAGAACAGACTAGTGGTTATTGGGGCCTATGGAAGGGAGGGCAGGAGGGGTAGGTGTGCCTCCCAGAGGGCACTTGAGGAGGATCACACCTGCACTCTTAGCACTCTAGGAGGCCAAGGTGGGTGGATTACTTGAGCTCACTAGTTCGAGACCAGCCTGAGCAAAAGTGAGACCCTGTATCTACTGAAAAAAAAAAAAAAATAGAAAAACTGAGGCAAGAAGATCGCTTGAGCCCAAGAGTTGGATGTTGCTGTGCGCTATGACACTACAGCACTCTACCCAGAATGACAACTGAAGACTCTGTCTCAAAAAAAATAAAAATAAAAAAAGGCACACCTGTATAGGGTCCTTCCCATGAATGGAGCTTGCAGGACTGGAAGTTGCTCTGAGTGAGTCAGTGAGTGAATGGCCCAAGAATCTGAAGGCCTAGGCTGTCACCAGACACTACTATAGACTTTATAAACATTATATACCTAGGCTAGACTAAATTTATTTAAAATTTTTTTCTTTCTTCAGTAATAACCTTTTTTACATTCAACAGTAACTTATTTCCTTCAAAGACATTTTCACCTTTTTAACTCTCTTTTATTCTGTTGTGATAGCGCAGTTTATAATGCAAACACATTATATAGCTGTACAAAAATACTTTTTCTTTACATTCTTATTCTATAAGGTTTTTCCTGCTTTTAAACTTTTTTTTTTTAACTCTTTCAACTTTTTGTTAAGCACTGAGGCACACACACACACATTAGCCTAGGTCTACACAGGGTCAGGACCGTCAATGTCACTGTCTTCCACTTCTACACCCTGTCCCACTAGAAGGTTTTCAGGGGAAGTTACACACATGGAGCTCTCATCGCCTATAACAATGGCTTCTTCTAGAGTTTCTCCTGAAGAGATAGTAAGGTTAACTTTTTAAAATTTCTAAGTAAAAGGAGTACACTCTAACCCAACAATTAAAAAAGTATAATATAATAAGTACATAAACCAGTAACATAGTCAATTATCATAATTATCAAGTATTATGTGTGATATGTAATCGTACGTGCTATTCTGGCCTTTAATATGTGGCAGCGCAGTAGTTTGTTTATCCCAGCATCACCACAACCTTGTGAGTAACACACAAAAACGTGCTGCAACATCCACACCCACGGGCGTTTTTCGGCTCCATTCAAATCTTATGGGACCACCATCTTATGGGACCTGTAATTGCGGTCTGTCCTTGACTGAAATGTTGTGATGCAGTGTGTGACTGTATAGGAAAATAAATACACATCTATGTTAGCAAAGAAAACAGCCCATAGATTCTATACCAAAAGTTTGCGCTGATGGGTCCAGCATATTTTTGCCTTTTTTTCCTCCTCTTTCCCACCTTATTTGTAATTTCAAACTTTCCTATAATAAACCTCTATGATACCTCATATCTTAAAGGGTAATGCAAGTTTTTCTGTTTTATCTTTCAATCCATGCAGCCCAGCCACCCCAGAGCCATCCATCCACTTACTCATCCTGGCCGCCAAGGCCTGCTCCTGGCGGAAGCTGGGTGCCCTCTGCTGGAGAAGCCTGCCAGGGCTGGAGAGGTGCCTCTGGGCTCTGCTCCTAGGTGTGCTGGGCTCAGCGGCTCTTCTGGGGACTGGAGAACCCCTGGCCTTGGGGTGGGAAGCTCCATGCAGGGGTGTAGTCGCAGTGAAGGGCTGGGTTAACGTTCCTGGGCTGCTGGGGGGCCATGGAGGGAGAGACAGGCCCTTAGGCTGCAGGGTCAGAGCCCTGTACCCACTAACCTGACACAGTGAGCTCCCCACCTTTGGGATTCCACGCACCTGGTGGGACACTATTTTCCAGGATGCACCCATATTATGCATACACTTTTTAAACGATCTATATAGCAGTACACCTGCCAATCCATGTAGGCAAAACAATGAAGCTCAATTTATTTTTCAGAATATATAAAGAGAAATAGAATTTCTAATCCTTTCTTTGCATGCACCCTTGGGTGGCATGTCCGCCTCCCAAGGGGCCTGCACCTAACCTGGAGGCCACTATCTATGTGGAGGTTCCATCACACCACTGTTCACTCACATCTCTCTGCCCTCTCCCTTCTCTCTGGGTTCCACGCAGACACCCTGAACGTCCTTTGTCCTGTGCCCTGTTCACCTCAACTACCGTCTGCAATTTTCATTCATTTGATCATTCACACATTCATTTGCTCCTAAAAGTAATTTCCCTGTCTGTTGCTTTACTGGCTATGTGAGACTGGGTAAGTCACGGCCCCTCTCTGAACCCATAAGATGAGAATGAGGAACTTTTGCTGGGGTGTCATGGGCACTTTGATCTCAGACTACCCTAGGTCTGCGGCACTGATGGGACAATTGTGGGATCCTGGGATACCTGATGTGTGAGATCCGGTGCTCTGGGGTCTGGGTAACAGGTGATATTCTGCTGGTTTCTGAGCCCACAAAGCCACTGTCTGTCTCTGGGGATGCCATCCAGGTCTCCTGAAAGAGGCAGTGTCCCTGTAAGTCTGGGGAATGTGCCCAAGGCACCTTCCCAAATCCTGGGCTGGGCTGCACCTCCCAAGGGTTCCTAGACCAGAGAGACTGGCTCAGCTCCCAGCAGCCAGGTCCAAGGGGAGAGGGTCCTGAGGCCACAGCACAAGACGGCAGAGACTTCATACTCTGAGAGGATCCTGAGCAAGTCCTGCCTCCCCGAGGAGGCGCAGCCACAGACCTTGGGAGACATAGTGGCAGACAAGGACTAGCCAAAGAAGGAGAAAGCCTTATTTCCAGCTTCTTCTGGCTGGGGCTGAGAACACCATGGTGTCCTAAATGCGCAGGCCCAGTGCGCTGGGAAAACAAACCCATCAAACATGTATAGCTCCCACCCACTGGGTTTAACACACTGCTCAAAGAACAGGAACAGAGGGAATTTTGTGAGAACAAGTAAGCTAAAGAGCAACACAGGTACCTGCTCTCAGTGAGTTCATGGTCTAGTGCAGATTCCTGACTTGTTCAGGCTCATTAGGACTCAGGAGTGTGTGTGTGTGTCTATATGTGTGCATGTGTATGTGTGAGTGTGCACATGGGTATATATGCATCGTTCCATAGGCGGTGCAATAGTTTGGGGTTGTTGCTCTAATGGCACAAAGGGCATACCGTCAAGAGTAGCACCCTGGTGCTGAGCCACCTCCCAG
The DNA here is from genome assembly GCA_963574655.1 of Perodicticus potto. Lineage (NCBI taxonomy): Eukaryota > Metazoa > Chordata > Mammalia > Primates > Lorisidae > Perodicticus > Perodicticus potto. Next base: position 89,330 of record CAUYRH010065916.1, on the reverse strand, counting down.
AAATAACAGGCAGTGGGCTACAGGCTCTCAGAAGGGACACACAGCTCTGGCAGAGGGATGGGCTGAGGGGGCACTGGGCATAGCTCTGCACGTCAGGCAGGGGAGTGGCTTGCAGGAACAAGGGCAGCAGGCATTCTGAGAAGGAATGGCACCAGCAAAGTCCTGGAGACAGAAAACTCAGGAGACCCGGGGATGGTCCAGGCCCCCATGTGGACACTCACCTCCAGGTGGGGTCTGCCAGCTGGGTGCAGAGACTTCTGTGGAAGGTGCTCAGAGATGCCACTGCCCTCCAGGCTGGTCATACTGCCCTGGTGGGATGCTACGGACTTGCTGCTCAGAGGGTGGGGTAGCGTGTCAGGGCCTGGGGGAGCTGCCTTGGCCTTACATGGACCCAGCATATGCCTGGATGTTTGGAAGCCTGGTGGCTCCACAGGTACCATCTGCTCCATAGCCTCCCTGGCAGGGGAAGAGAAGAGCATCCCTGAGCCCTGCCACAAGCCAGGCAGCGCTGACTCGGGGCTCAGTCTGTCACTGGAGCCAAGGTGCCTGTGGAGCAAGCTCTAGAGTCAGGCACTCCTGGGTGTCTGGTTCTGCCACCTTCTAGCTAAGTGACATTGGGCAAGACATTTTCCATCTCAACCTCACTTTTCTCAACTGTAAATGGGGATGCTAACAAAACCCACCCAATGCACCACAGAGGGAATTTTGTGAGAACAAGAAAGCCAAAGCGGTGGTTCCCAGCCTGCAGCAGTTGTACACCCCCTCCCCTCCCTATTTCAGCCGTTTCCGTAAACTTCCATCTTCTTAAAAGACTGGAGGTCATTATTATAAACAGAGGACCAGTATTTCATGTTACCAATAGAAACTAACTTGAAAATAAATACAGAAAATCTGAAACGTTATTATATTCTTTTTTTTTTTTTTTTTTGAGACAGAGCCTTAAGCTGTCACCCTGGATAGAGTGCTGTGGCGTCACAGCTCATAGCAACCTCCAATTCCTGGGCCCAAGCGAGTCTCTTGCCTCCACCTCCCAGGTAGCTGGGACTACAGGCACCTTGGTTGCAGCCGTCATTGTTGTTTGGCTGGCCGGGGCTGGATTCAAAGCCGCCAGCTCAGGTGTACGTGGCTGGTGCCTTAGCCCGTTGAGCCACAGGCGGCTTCGAGCCACGTTATTATATTCTAATAGCCCCTATTGCCTCCTGTTAAAGCTCTGGGCCCGAGGCCACCTTCCATGCTCACTGGTGCATTTCCCCCTCTCTTCGTCTCCCTCTCCTTCCCTCTCAGAGAGCCATTAAAGACATAACAGCACTAACTGCGACTTTCTCCTTGGTGTCATCAGAAGGGCAGAGACTGACAGGTGAATCACATTATTTATCACTGTACCTGTCCTAGTGAAGATTGAGTCTCACTCCACCCCAAATCTTCCCTGGGCTATCAGTGGTGCGTGCTCCACGCTGTGGAGAGACAGGACAGGCGAGCCAAGTCTACACTGTCAAGTGCTGTCTAAGTCACCCTGACAATGATCGTCCCTCTGGTTTCAGAGTGGTCCAGGATGCTCTGTAGGGAAGGCTCGGTGACTTACTCAACGGGGGCCCTGTGACTTTTCTTAGCCTGTGCCAGGTGCTGCCTAGGGGGAGCCCTGGTGGCCTCTGCTTTTCCTGGAGCCAGAGACAGCCCATCAACTTCCAGGGTGTGGCCTTCTTCCTCCTCCTCCTCCTCTTCTCCCTCCTCCATCCTCATGGCTTCTGGGGGAGACTTCACACTGAGGTACCTGCAAAAGAACGCACAGAGGGGCATGACCTCTGGGCAGCGGGGGCATCCAGGATCCAACAGCTGGCCAGACACCCAGCTCAGGTCTGAGGGGCACTCACTGCTCCAGGAGGCCGGGGAAGTCTTGCTCCAAGTGCAGCTCCTTGTGCCTGAGCGGGCCCGGGAGGTCCTGAGGCCTGTCCTCTGCCTCACTGCTGTCAGAGCTCACCTTCATGTTCAATGAGCAGGAGCCAGCGGTGGCAGCGTCAGGCTGGGGCCCAAAAGTGGAGGGACAGAGATTCAGCAGATACTTAAACAACTTTCAAGTACTAGAGTCATGCCAGGCTTGTGCTGGGTATTGAATAGTGAGAAACGTGGCTGGGAGCTGTAGCTCACACCTATAATCCTAACACTCTGGGAGGCCGAAGCGAGTGTATTGCTTGAGCTCAGGAGTTGAAGACCAGACTGAGCAAGAGCGAGACCCTGTCTCTACTAAAAATAGAAAAACTAGCCAGGTGTCATGTGGATGCCTGTAGTCCCAGCCACTTGGGAGGTTGAGGCAAGAGGATAGCCTGAGCTTAGGAGTTTGAGGTTACTGTGAGCTATGACGCCACGGCACTCTACCCAGGGTGAGACTCTGTCTTAAAAAAAGAAAAAAGAAAATGAAAAGCAAGAAATGTGTTATGCTCACACTCACTCCACCTCTCCCCCTCTTTTTTGAGATGGGGCCTTGTTCTGTCACCCAGGCTGGAGTTCACTGGCACAATCATAGCTCACTGCAGTCTCCAACTCCTGAGATCAAGTGATCACCTGCCTCAGCCTCCCAAGTAGCTGGGACTATAGGCACACCTGCCACCACAGCTGGCTAATTAAAAAAGTTTTTTGGGGCTCTGCGCCTGTGGCTCAACGGGCTAGAATGCTGCCAGCCACGTACACCTGAGCTGGCGGGTTCGAATCCAGCCCGGGCCCGCCAAACAACAATGATGGCTGCAACCCAAAAATGGCTGGGCGTTGTGGCGGGCGCCTGTAGTCCCAGCTACTTGGGAGGCGGAGGCAGGAGACTTGCTTAAGCCCAGGAATTGGAGGTTGCTTTGAGCTGTGATGTCACAGCACTCTATCCAGGGTGACAGCTTGAGGCTCTGTCTCAAAAAAAAAAAAAAAATTGAGGGGGGGTGCTGCCTGTGGCTCAAGGAGTGGGGCACCGGCCCCATATATGGAGGTGGTGAGTTCAAGCCCAGCCCTGGCCAAAATTGCAAAAAAAAAAAAAAATTTTTTTTTTCTTAAGACAGAGTCTTATTATGTTGCCGAGGCTGGCCTCAAACGATCTTTCTAACTCGGCTTCCCAAAGTGCTGAGATTACGGGTATGAGTCACCACACCTAGCCTCACCACCCTTTCATGCATGTGCGAAATGTAGAGTCCGGACCGTGTGATTTTCGATCCTGCCTGCCATAAACAGAGTGAACTATGTGCCAGAGAGCACACAGACAGCACTTCACCATAATCTCAGCAGTAAGGTTATTACAACCTACTTTACACACAGGTAACTGAGGCTCAAATGATTTGCCCAAAGTTACATAGTGAGGGGCAGAGCTAAGATTTGAACCCAGATTTCCTATCAGAAGCATCTCTCCCAATCCCCCTCCATTCTAGCATGGCCACCCCAGCCTCCCAAACACCTTCACTGCAAGAGCACAGGGCCCCACCAAGGCAACCTGCTCAGGTTTTCCCCCATTCATGCGTGATGGCACCTGCTGGGGTTTCTTTCCCCTCCAGGGCAGAGCACAGTGTGAGAGGACTCCCCCCAACCAGCAGGCCAGCAAGACCTTGGCTGGCACGGATATCCTCCCAGTGTCCCACCCTAAGGCCTCATTCTTCATAGAGAAGCCTTGATAGCACAGGCAACAAAAGTGTGGAGGTGTAGATACCCCACTGTTGTCATCTGTGCAACCACACCACACTCAGTTTGTTAAAAATGGAGAGAGTGATCATCTCTCAAGGAGGTGTGGCGCAAGCTGAGGAGACTTCCACAAAGCCCCCACCCATGTGCGGCTGTGTCTAGGCCTCACCCCTTCATCCTGCAGAACTACACCTGAAGCCTGCAGGTCACCCTGGCCTCCCTTCCCTCTCACGCCACTCCTGGGCCAGTCAAACACACCTCTGATCCTCTCTCAAGTCCACACATGCCTCCGCCTCTGCCCCACCACCTCCTCACCTCCAGCCTCAGACTGGGCTACCCACAAATCTCCTGCTGAAAAACCAGCAGAGCTTAAGGCCACACTCTTGCTGACTGACAAGCCCTCCTTCACGGGGTCCCTGCTGCCTCTCCAGCCACCTCTCGCACTATTACTCCCCCTCGCTTTCCATACCCTAGCCACAAGGCCTTTGCACAGGCTGCTTCTGCTGCTGGATGCTTTCTCCTTCTGTACCTACAGTTCCTGCGGACCCTCAGGCCTCATTTAAATATTATTTCTTTGGGGAAAGTTTCATTGAAGTCCCACCCAAACTCCATCATGTTACCCTGATATCTACTGTCATAGAACCCCATAATTTTCCTTCAGAGCACTGATCAAAATTATAATTAAATAACTGTGTAAATAGGTTAACTATACGGAAAACTCCACAAGGGTAGAGGCCACATTCCCCACCTCTGCTCACCCTGCTGAGTCCCCATCATGTGTCTTCTTTGGTCCTGGCTTATTACATACTTCATAAATAAGCAATAAAGAAATGAATGCAGTGGAGGAAGAGTTCAATAAGGTTGAACAAAGAGGTACCTCAGGGTAGAGGGTCTTGAAGGCTGGCGTGGGGGCTTGTTCCGAGGGAGCAGGCAGGAGTGTTGGCTGGGGGGGGAGGGGTGTGGCTGGGGAGCTGTCCAGAGCTGGGTCTGACCTGGACGGCTCAGACTCCTGCTGGGTCTGGTTCATGTGCTCTTTCAGCTCTTCCAGGCAAATTCCCAGGTGGTATATCTCTGCCTCCAGCTCCCTGGAACCCAGGATGGCAGTCACATCAGGTAGGCCCAGGAGCGTTGTGTCACAGCAGAGGCCCCAGGGAATGCCCATGTAGATCCCCTTAGTGTCACCATTCAGATAATGTTGAGAACTCAAAATAAAGACGATGAAAGGAGGCTCTGCTGGGAATTAGGAGGCCCCAGGCTGAGAGCCCTCTGCCACCCACAGGTTGTGGGGCCTTAAGTAAATCCTGTGCCCCTCTGGCCTCAGTTTCCCAATTGTCTGATGAGAAGTTTCAGCTCTTATCTCCCAGGTGACTTCTCATTGCATCCACAGGGACGTAACCCGCAGCTTTCAAATATCCCACCATTTGGCTACGTTGCTAATTGGGATAGGAGTTCTCTCTGCTCCGCTTGTGTACAAATTATGAGAACAAAGTGCCTCCCTCCTGGGGACAGAGGGAACCCCAGGGCCTGTCCCATCTGCCCTCTGGGCATCCCTCCCCAGCATGTACCTGTTAGGATCAAATTCCCCAGGTGTCCCCTCAGAGCTGGTAGGCTGCTGGGCAGGGTGCTGCTCCCTGGAGGCCTTCAGGTACTCTTCCTCTAGGGCCGCGTGGGCATCTCTCAGCTGCTGGAAACCCTGCAACCAGACCAGGGAGGCCTGAGTGCTCAGCCCACTGACCCCATCTCTGTAGACACAGTGGATGAGACAATTGGTGGGAAGCCATGGGACTAGAGAGAAGCTGGGGCTGGGGACCTCTGAGGGATGCCAGCCCTGGCCACCTCCCTGCCATCAGACTGGCACAGGAGAGGCATGACTTAGAGCCTTGGCACCAGCTCCTGAGAGTACCAGCCCTTCCTGGGTAGACTCCCAAGGACGCCAATGCACCATGACAGTCACAGCATCAAGTATGCTATCACTATGTCCCTGTAAGGACCTGGCACTTGAGAGACTCTGGATCTTCATCCTTGAAGTACAAAACTGTGGGTTTCAGAAAATTAGGCACTCCCAAATCCTCACAGATTATCAAGACAAATGATGTCTTGTAGCGTCAAGGCAGTTGAGCGCCAGACTTGCGTTTGCTGAGCCCTGAGGCTCTGTGCCAAAGCACTTTGCATTTATCCACTTCATTTTCAATGTAATCATAATGAGAGGGATAAGTTATCATCTTCATTTAAAAAGGATGAAACTCAGGCACAGAGAGGTTATTTAAGTTGATGAAGGTCACAGAGTGAGTGAGCTGCAGGGCCAAGATGGGAACCTGGGTCTTCTGACTCCCCAGCTCCCGGTCCTAACACTTTCACCAGGCTCCCACAGCAAACATGATCACATTTAGGACATGGCCCAAACTACAGGCAGTGGCCTCATCATCCCTGTATTTCTATCATCTCCATCCCACTGAGCCCTGGGGATAGAGACGGAAGCCAAGGATAACTGAGAATCCAGCCTCTTGGTCATACGTGTGTTCCATCTCCCTGAATGTGGGGTAATTAGGACAGCAAGAAAGTGAATAGTTCTAATTTTCAAGGTCCTTGATCATCCTTGTGATGATATAACATGGTGCATGTCACACATTTTGTAACTGGAAAATGGACGTGGCATGTCTATAACGACATAGGAAAATACTCAATGCCATAACAATATTTTACAAATTAGGCACACTGCCTCAGCCCCTGCAGACCCTTTCTCAGTTCCACCCTGCTCTGTGCCCCAAGCATCACGGTCTCCCTACCTGTGAGGGGTGTCCAGTGGGAGGAGCTGGAGGCCTGGGAGTGGGAATAGATCCCTGCAGTCACAACTCCCTGGGGACCCCAGCCTTGTTGGGCCCTGAGGTCGCTACATCTGTGATGACCATCCCCTACCTTGACCCTGACACTCCAGCCTGGCGACCTCCACCTGCTCCTCATAGGGCCATGGCTATTGCAGCAGGAATCTAAATTGTATATGTAATTGGAGTTGCCTAAAACTCCAAAGTCCAAAAGGAAATAAGCCAATCATTGTTCTCTTAAGGGTCTCTTTGCCTTTTTTAATCCCAGTTTGTCAACCACATTTTTTTTTTAAGATTTTTAAAAAGGAAAGGCCCTTTTCTGGCTGCTGAGGGGCAGGACAATGGGTAGGAAGCAGTACAGGACAATGATTATGCTCTTGGAGTTGGGAGGCAGAAATACCTGGCTCCAGGCTTGGATGCCAATAGCTGTGTAGCCTTTGAGTCGCCCATCTGGGATTCATCTCCATCCTGGCTAAGGAGTGGTGATGACTGTAACTGCCTCCCCAGGTTTTAAAATAATGTGCCCTAAAGGTTTACCATGGTGCCCAGCATACCACTATCATTACTTAATAAATGGTAGCTATTGTGATATAATGACTGTCATCATGGGACACTGTGCAAGATCTGTTTGCTCTAAAAGAAAACACTGTGTCCGGGATTCTCTAGTCTGTCTTGCAACAAAAGATGCTTTAGAGCCTTATCCATGGGAGACAGTGGCTGTCCAGCAGCTCATGCGCATCTCCTGAATTGGATGATACCTTGAGTTGATCCCAGGCCGTGAGCCATCCTGCCCTTATCAGTCTTTCAAAGGACTCCACCTGGACATGGGGACAGAAAAGAAATATGCCCTATTAATTGAGTCCAGACTCCCACAGTCAGCCACATTTGCACTACATGAGAGGAGCTGGGTCTGGCCTCAGGATGTGGCATTTCTGCCAACATGGAGAGGTGGGTGCTAAAAACAGACTCTACTGTTGGTCTTAACCATGGCAGCCTTGGGAAAGACCAAGAAGGAACCTGCAGGAATATACTGACAACAAGGCACACTTGTGTGCATGACGATCTATGAACCAGGGTATATACTGCTGCATGTATGCCGGGGGTGGGGGCCAAAGGAAACGCCCTAAATCCCTGTGTATGGAATAGCAGCAGCCATCAACAAGACGAAGGCACGTGTGTATGTTGGGAGCAACAAGTGCCCCAAGACCTATTTTTCAGTGTCAAATCAAGGTACAGAGCAATGTTTATTATGCTACATCTGTATAAAACATATAGGGAATAAAAAGGGGAAATAAAAATATTTTTATATATGACCAACTATCTCGAGAAGGATTCAAGAAACTAAACATGAATTGCTTCTGGGGAGCAGAACTGAGTGGCTGACGGACGGGAATGGGAGTGAGATTTCCTACACCAAGTTCTCTACATCCTTTGAACAATGTGAATTCATCGCCTACCCAAAAATCAATGTCCAAATTTAGGATATTAGGAAAGTCAAGGTACAGTATAGTTTACATATTTATGTAATCATTTCCAAAAATGCATGTGTGTGCATTCAACAGTTCTGCATAGGTGGGAGAAAAAGACTTATTTTTAGCTGAATATGTCCTTTGTACTGTGTGATGGTCTTTACCATGAACATCTATTATCTTTCCCCCCCAAAAAGAAAGGGATTTGGGATTTAATTTTAGAAAAGCTCCAGATCGGTGTTGAAATATAGAAATGAATATAATTATATTATATATAATAAAAATGTATAAACTATACATGTAATTTAAAATTTTCTAGTAGCACCATTAGAAGTGTAAAAAGAAATGAGTGACATCAATTCTAATAATATATTTTATTTAATACCAACTATTATTTCAACACATAATATAAAAATTATTAAGGGGATATATTATAATCTTTTCACACTAAGTTTTTGAAATCTGGAGTGTGTTTTACATTCATTGGACATTTCAGTTTGGAATGGCCCATGTCAAGTATTCAATGCCCACTGCCAGTGGCTCCCATATTGGACAGCCCAGCCCAGCATCATTAGGGCTCAGCTGGTACCTGCTCCTGTGGTATGTGACCTGACTTTCCTTTATTTTATGGATAAAAGAAGAAATGTCTCTGGAGTTATAGGACCAAGAATGGTGATGATAAACATGAATAAAGTACTTATGCATGTCACTCCAGCATGGATGAGCCTTGAAAACATCATGATAAGTAAAGGAAGTCAGGCACAAAAGGGCAAGTATTCTTTGAATCTATTTATATGAAATGCCCAGAAAAGGCCAGCCCACAGAGACAGAAGGCAGATGAGCAGCTGTCTGAGGCTAGGGGAAGAGGAAATGGGGAGTGATTGCTCAATAGAGATGGGGTTTCTTCTTGGGTGATGAAAACATTCTAAAAACTGTTTGTGACGATGGTTGCATGAGCTGTGAATACACCGAAAACCACTCATGCATCCACTTTAAATGAGTGTTTTGTAGGTTATAGGAATTATATTTCAATAAAACTATCACTAAAAAGAAAAGAAAGGGAAGAGGAAAGGAAAAGAAGAGAAAAAAATAATGGGGTTGTTTCTCTTAAGGAATTTGTTTTATAGACAGGGTGGTACATGTAACTGTTGCATTTCTCTTTTTGCATCAGCAACTAGGAAGCTCAAAGCTAAAGTGCTCAGGGTCTAACAGCACATTTTGTTCACTCTCTTCACCCTAAGTTAATTGTTTTTCTTCTACCTTACTTTCCCTCTGCCTCAGTTTCCTCATTTCCGTTTTCAGAATGAGGTTAAAATGTATGTATTTTCATAAGCTGCTTTAAAGCACTTTTGGAATAAAACCAAACACATAGTTATAAATAGACCTGCAAACAATTCCCCATTACTTGGACTGTTTGGTGAAAATATAAATGCCCTTTGAGAGGTAACTGAGAATTGATTACCATAATAAAATAAAGTGTGGAGGTGGAGTGGGAAGTCTGTTACTCTTCCAGAATCCTGAAAGAGCTTCCTGGGAGCCGACCAGGAAACAATTTTAAGCACAATTGGAGGGATTTTGATGTGATGCCCTAAAGGGGGCATTAAACCTGGTACTGGACGAGAAGAAGGAGGCCGGAGTTTGTGGCCTCTAAAATCAGGGGAGAGGCACATATTTTTGAGATGGCTGAGGTAACTCAGTCCAGAGGTTGGGGAATGGCAAGTGAGTCTCCCAGAGAGCCTCTTGCCCAAGGTGGGTTAAGTCTGCTCTCTCCAGGTGGGTTAAGTTTCTCCCGAGCAAAGCTAGGATTCCACTCACCTTGGCCAGGAACTGGCTGGCCTGAGAAGCCAGTGCCTGAGTCCGCTCTGCTGAGGGCTGGTCCTGGGCATTGCCTCGGTTCTCCAGGAGCTGCCCTGGGATTGGCACAGTGGTAGGCGAGGAGGGGCTCGGGTCTCCTCCAGTCAACGGCCACCCTGGAATACACAGCCACTGAAACCTGGGCCCAGAACAGTCCTTCCAGGGTCTGAAGGACAGCCTGAACCTCAAAATCACCATCTCCATCATCTTGTGGGCCATCTTCACACTGGCAGAGGCAGTAGGCTGGGCAGAATGCCATTTCTCACGTACAGCAGAGAACATACTCTGGATCTGCCCTGAATCACTCGGCTGGAAGGAGTAGAGCCATGCCAGGCTTTTGGGGTCCCTGCCACTACTGCATGCTCTAACTCAGGAAGTTGTGGGGTCAAGCCTCAGCCCTTCCCTTTCCTAGTTGTGTGACCTTCAGAAGTCCTCACCTCTCCAAGCCTTGGTCTCCTTCAACTGTCATTCAGTACAAAGTGTATCCCTCACCGGGTTAATGAGGAGATTAACTGAGATCAACATGTCAAGGCTTCCTCCAGGGCCTGGCCCTGATATGGCCTCCCCAAGGACAACTTTCATTGTTATGCAATGCACCTGGCTCACTAACATTCTGAGTGATAGAGCCAGGGCTTTACCCAGGCTGCTCTGGCTCCAAGCATGACTCTTTCCACATCACTATTTAACCTTTTCCAGTCAAAGAGCATAGAGTGGGGCCTCGCCACTCTCATTCCCCTGGCCTGAAGCCGGCGCCATCCTCAGACAAACCAAGTCCCCTCCAAGAGCAGAATCACAGGCAGAAGCAGCCTTCCAGACATGCTCCTCTCCCAGGCTCACCTGAGGCCTCAGAAGCCTGGGCATCCTCGGTGGGACCCGGCCACCACTCCACTGAGCGGGCCTGTGGGATGGTGAAGGACAAGACCTTGGTCCCCCGGGGCACTGTTCCTGTGTGGATGCTGTGGCTGGGCCGGGGCGGGTCTGAGTACAGGTTCACCTGTGGAAGATGAGGCATCGGAAGAGCTTCAGGTGGGGCCAACCCACCAAAAGGCCTATCTTCATTCATTGCTTTATGTACAGGCTCAACAAACATGCCCTGTAGTGACAAATACGACCTGTCAGTGGCGCTCTTGAGGGGGCCAAACCCTGGACCAGGGGCTTACATAATGCCTTTTCAGTTTACCTTTATGGCAGCACTGAAAGGGAGGCAGGCCCACAGCAATCATCCCCTCTGAAACTCAGAGAGGTTAAATAATTTACTCAAAATCTCCAGTTTATAAATCCTTGGACTAAGATTATAACACTGCATACAGAACATAACCCCAAAGCCTACGGTTTCCCACTACTGACAATAATTTTTACTACTAACATTTGTTAAAACATGATTATAATATAATCAACACATCATATACTATGTAACATAATTCTTTCTTAACAGCAAATATAAATATTTCCACTAATAATTATTATTAAATTGATAATAATGGCAACTAATGGCTATTTGAGTCAATGACTGAACCAGCAGAGAACAGACTCATCTGTCATTGGCAGCACATCTCCACCATCTGAGGAGAGATTTAACAGGCAAATAGCCCAGTTTGGGGGCGAGAAGTCTGGAGTCAAAAGTAGAGGGATGCCATGAACCACACAGTGGTTTGCAACAGAGTCTGGAGAACTATGGTCTGTTTTTGTAAAGAGGGTTTATTGAACACAGCCATGACTATTTATGTATCATCTATAGCTGCTTTTACACCCTAGCAGCAGAGTGAAATAGTTGGAACAGACTGTCTGGTCCACAAAGCTGAAAACATTCACAACCTGGCCCTTTACAGAGCTATTTGCCCACTGTGGCTTACTGTGTAGGCTCTGTGGTCAGAGCCCAGGTTCACGTCCAGGCTCTATTGCTGCATACCTTGGAATCCTAGTTGACTTAATTAACCTCCCTGAGCACAAAGTAAGTGCTCAATAAACAGCAGTCACCACGTTTACATTCATTGTCATATTCCCCATCACCATCCTCACTGTCACCCATTAGCACCCTCACTATCACCATCATTCCCACCATAACCATTGGCACCATCGCCACTATCATCATCACCACCCTTGCCATTACAGCCATCACCATCATCATCACCATAACCACCATCACCCTCACCTCAACCCACCATCATCTTCATCACCATCACCCTCATCACCACCATCACCATCATTAATTGCTCACCCACCACTGAGGCAGGTCTATGGAAAAGCTACATTCCGCCTCAGTGGCTCTTGCTCATTGTGTTGTCTGGTGGTTTATCTTAACTGCTTGCTGCTTCCCCAAGGTCAGTAGTGGGTAGTTTAGGGTGTGTCTGGTGGAGGAAGCTCCTTGGCCCCCAGATAGGCAGACTTTCTTGCTTAAGCTGCTCTTCAGCTCCTGAATCTACTCTGAACATGGCATGGCCCTGTTGCCTCCCCCTCTCAGCCCAGACTCCAGATGAAAACAAAGCTGGATTTTCATAATCCCCTCAGCCATCTGCTCAGACCTGCCTGTGGGGACTCTTCATCAGCACCCCTTTCCTCCTGAGATGACCCCACTCCTGCGGGAGGCCCTCTGACACATTTCCCCACATGGGGAGCAGAGCGAACAGCAGCTCTGAGCTGGGTGGGGTGGGGAAGCCAGGAGGCCACTTTGTTTGAGGGATGGAGGAGGAGCTGGAAGCAGAGAAGCCACAGGCCTGCGCAGAGCCTGCGAAGTCACATGAAGCGGGGAGCAGGGGTGGGTGTGTGGCACCTGCTGGCTGCTTAGGACCTGTCTCCCTGGACACAGCTATAGCCACCCTGGGAAGCTAGGACACCCCTTTTAAGGCAGGGTGTCCCTTGGTGCTCCCTGAGCCTAGAGTAGCCCCTCAGGCATTCTGTGAAGTGTGAATCAGGATTCTCTAAGGAGCAGACCAGCGGTCTGGGAAAGACTGGGTTAAACAAATGAATATTCTCTGCACAGAAGGATCTCTCACAGCCTTTAAAATGCTAATGAGCTTTGTGAATGGGGCAGGAGGGGAGGAGCAGGGTGTGGAGGGAGCCCCCAACTCCTCCTAACACGGACCTCCCCTATTCCATCCCCATCAAGGGCTTCTGGACCAACTAGTGGCCATCAGAACACACAGAAAAAGGTGGTTTTATGCTATTTCCTTAATTCTTTCTGGGGGTAACTTCTGGTCACCTCAGCTCTTCCAGATGTCCCTGCAGCTGAAATGGGGGAGAGGGACTTGGGGAGGTGCCAATATGGCAGCAGAAGGAGTGAGATCACCATAAACTCTGGCCAGAGGCCAGTGCATAGGACAGAGCCACCAGTGACTCCTGGACAGTTCCAGCTCCTAGCCCGCAGCTGGGCTCTCTGGTTCTGCCCCTCTCCTGGGCCCCACATCCACTGGTGGTCCCAGGCCAGGCCTTGGTCAGCCTCCCACGCTGCTGTTATTGAGTTTATTTCTGTTGAAGAGTGTGGTGTGAATAGTGGGCTTCGGAGTCAGGTGGCTGGGTTCAAACCCCTGCACTGGCACCTGCTTGTTGACTCACTTAATCTCTCAGTGTCTCAGCTTCCCCAACTGCAAATTATTTAGGACAGTGGTCATCACTTACTAGCGTCTTATGGCTGTAACCCCATCATGCTGCTTTGTCCCTATGCCTCCCCCACACCCCCAGGGCCAGGGCCTGTGGCTGGCTTACCCAGGCAAGGGGAAGGGGACACCTATTCTGGAATCAGGCAGGTTTGAGTCCCAACTTCGCCTCTTGCACCAGCTGCAGGATGTTGTACTGGCTGAGCCTGAATTTCTGCATGTGGAGAGGCTCAGATGAGATGGCCCTCAGCCTGGGGTTGGCACTTTTTGCCTCTCAGCAAATGTCAGTCTCCTTCTGTGGGTCCCTAGCCATTGCTACCCACTTACTCTCCGGGCCTGGCCTGGGTGTCTAAGACTACATGCCCAGCCTGGCTCCCTCCCAGGCAGGGCCAGCCCTCCCCAGTGGGCTTTCTGAGCACAGCAAGGGGCCTGAGAAGTCCTGAGGAGGCCACATCCACCCGCTCAGCTGGGGGGCAAGAGGGTCTCTGGGAACAGGGCTACCTGACAAGTGCCCTGACGGAGGTGCCATCCCGGGTCTCCTGAGCATTGGGGTGAGAAAGCCCTGGAGATAATATGGAAGCCAAGTCAACTGGACCTGGGCGAGCCCCGTCCTGGCTCTGGGGCTCCTGTCCACCTCAGCATGTTGGGACTGGAAGACTGCCCTACATTTCTCCAGGGCAGCTGTGAGATTGGGGGGCAAGAGTAGAGTCCAAGTGAGCTGTGTTCACTTTTCTCTTAAGAAGAGCGCTCAGGCCAAGCAGTCATTTTTCCAGGAAGTGGGGTGAGTGAGCTGGTGCTGAACCAGTCTCCCTTTGCCTCCTGGGATGCTGTCTCTGTCTCTGTCTGCCAGGAGACCCGGGTGCCCACCTGTGGGGAAGGCCCTGAGATCCCAGGAGAGGAGGCGCCGTGGCTGTTCTCCCTGCCTGTACCTGTCACTGGGCCTGGCACACATGAGCACTCAGTAAACCCCCTTGTAATAGTGATTTCCTCTAACTCTGTTGAAGTGCCCGTCAGGCGCTGGGTAAGTGCTTCTCATATACGGACTGGTGCCTATAAATGTGCGCAGGAGAGCGAGGGAGGAGGGGGGCCAGGGCACTCTGTCTCCGCCCCTGCCCTCCCCGTGACCTTTTGCAGCCTTTACCCCACCCAACTGGGGGCCCAGTTCCCTAGACTATAAAATGGGGAAGCTAAAGGATTTGGTTCCTTTCTCCTTGGACCTTCTAGGAGGCTGTGGCCATGAGAAAGTGGTTTCCCCAGAGAGGACGGGTTCCTTGCTTCCCTCCCAGACTCCTCGTCCCTTGCATCCTTGGATCTGGCTCAGCGGTTGGGAGAACTGGAAGGAGCCTCCCCTTCCAGGAGGAAGGACTGATTAGCCCCCATTTACAGATGTGCCCAGTGAGGCCCAGGAGGAAGACTCCATTTGTGCTAGGGAATAGGTGTCAGGACATAGAGGACGCCTGGCTTTAGAACGGGGCCCCTTCTGTTTCTCACCATGGCTACCTCCGCCCATGTACCCCGGAAGCACCTCTAGATGCTGAGAGGAGCAGCTGTGGTGGGGGAGGGGTCGGAGCATGATAGGGAGAAGGCGGGGTGTGTCTGAATCTCTGTGCCTCAGTTCCCGCTCCCTCCTCCACTGAGGCCTGATGGGGCAAGAGGGGTTGGGGGAAGGCAGGAAGCTGTGAGGCGCCCCAGCGAGCCCACTTCCTGCCTCAGCACAGAAAAGAGGAAGGTCCCAAGTGTAGAATTCACAGCCTCCTCCCATGGCAGGGTGGAGGCTGGGCAGTCGCTCTCTCTGGGGTGGTGAGTGCCCCTTGTACGCTCCCTGTCCTCACGCTGGCATTCAAGTGAGGAGAAAGGCTGTGGGCCAGACGGTGGGGAAAGAGAAAGGCAAAAGTGTGATCCTGTAAGAACAAGGCCCAGAAAACAAGCACCAGGGCTGAGCAGATGTTCTGTGCCACTCCCTTGAGGCTCAGAGAGCCCAAGTAATGTCTTTAAGATCACACAGTTGGTCCCCAGACGGGATCTGGAATTGAACCTGGGTGACCTCATTCCAGAGCACAACTAGAAGAGAGCACTCTGGATTCCAGCATTCAAGGATATCCAAGCTCATCAATGGCAATGGAGATAGCCCAGGGAGGGCAAGGTCACTGTCCAAGGTCACAGAGGGATCCTGGGGTAGAATGAGGCCTAGGGTTCTCCCATCTCTAGGGCCTCACTGGATGTAGAAGGTAGAAGCCATTCTCTAGGACTTTGGGGAAGCATCATCTTCTGGGGGCCCCAGTCTCATGCCTCCACCCCGCCCCAGCCTGGTACCTTGGCCCCAAGGCGCAGCTGGTCGATGGTGTTCTCTGCCTCTGCGTACTTGGTGAGGAGCTTGTGGTAGTCTTCCTGCAGAGAAGGGAGAGCAATGCAGTCACACCCAGGCACACAACACACCCTTCCTTGCTGTGAGATCCGGCAGGCAACACGCCCTTCATGGGAGCTTCTGGGTTCCTCAGAGTATAAGCGTCAGTGGTGGGAGCTGAGCACAGCAAGCTTCAGGCTCGCATGCAATACAGACCCCCACGTCCAAGTTCAGGAAAATCAAAGGCAGCAAGACAACTCATTTACCACCCCTGATCTAAGTCTGCAATGAGGGCCTTTGGCTGGTTGACTCTGACGCATAACCCCTATCAGAGGGCTGCCTCTATTCTATATGTCCAAACCCCCTGCCAGTCAGCTGGCTCTGCGGGGTGAGGCATGTATCCATCTTCCCCACTGCTCTATTGCCAGTGCCTGAGTAGTATGTGCTTAAGTATTTTTGAAAGGCTAATTGAATGAATCAATCCCCAAGTACCATGGTAGAAAAATAGAAGACTCGAAAATCACAGTTCCACCTCCTCAGAGTCATGTGCCTTAAACAAACCCAAAGAGCTTTATTAAAAGCAGTCATTACGGAGAAAAAGCAAAAGCAAATGTCACTGGTCACCTTCGAGGGATGTGAAGGAGCTAACTCATTGTTCTGGAATGGAATTGGGCAACTCTTTCATCCTTCCCTTATAAACTAGAACTTGGTAATTAAATAGCTGATGAGGGAATTTTTACTTCTTAGATTTCCAGCAATCAATGCAGAAGGAATGATGGTATTAGAATATTACCATTTTGTCACCCCAAATGAAGGAAAGATTGGGTCTGGGCAATGACCGCAGGGAGCTGCTACCATCACAAATGTGCCTCCTGAAGGAAGCACACAGGCCACCCATTCTCTGGCCAAAATCCCATGCCCCCTCGGAGCTCACAGTTTAGAGAGGAAACAGTCACATAAATAGATGCTTCCAGTCTGAAAAATCCCCTAAACCTACAGATACCCAGGACAAGGAGAGGACAATGGGATGCAAAAAGAGACACCACAGTGTCCATCAGCAAAGTCCAGGATGTGGGCAACTCCCCAGGGCAGACTGATTTTCTCAACCACTAAATTATAAGGAAGAAGTAAAAGAGAGAAAAAACAGAGTACAAGAGATTTTAAAACAGAAATGCAAACAAAACAAAAACAAAGACAAAAAAAGGGAGCAGAGACTTGAAAGGCACAATGACCAAATGTACCATAACAGCCCTGTTCAGATTCTGATCCGGACAAACCAAAATGAACAAGCCATTTATGAGACAGGAAGAGATCTGAATGCTGGCTCCATATTTGATAATATTAAGGAACTGGCACAAACATTTAGTATTGACAATGGTATTCTGGTTGTGCTTCAGATAAGGTCTTTCTCTTTAGACATACAAACACTCAAGTATTTTTGGTAAAATGACTAGATGCCTGAAATCTTGCTTCAAAATAACCCAGTGGAAGGCTGGGAACGGTGGATTGCTTGAGCTCAGGAGTTCGAGACAAGCTTGAGCAAGAGTGAGACCCTGTCTCTACTAAAAATAAAACAAAACTAGCTGGATGTGATAGGTGCCTGCATTCTCACTACCTGGGGTGCTGAAGCAAGGGGATGGCTTGAGCCCAAGAGTTTGATGTTGCTGTGAGCTATCATGACTCCACGGTGCTCTAGCCTGGCCAACAGAATGAGACTCTGTCTCAAAAAACAAAAACAAAAACAAAAACAAACAAAAAAACAAAAGAACAAGAAAATCCGACGACAATAAAAAAAAACAAAAAAACAACGCCCCCAAAGACCCAAATAACCTGGTAGGGGTGAGTGGGGAAGTGGGGGCCATGGACAAGGAATGTCAATAGGAGCTGCTGACCAGGGGCGCTGGGTGCTGGTGGATGGGGGTACATTGTACATTTTCTCTCTTGCATATGTTTGAATCTTTTCATAGCAAAAGTTGAAAACAAACAGATCATCCTTGAAATGTGAGTACAATCACTGCTGGTTTTGAGCAATGAGCCTGGATCCAGCTCATGGCTCTGGAACACCCCCTCCACCAGCAGGGGGCTTTGGGCCCAGGCCTAAGGCCTCCCCAACTCAACTGGCCTCCATCCCAGGCCAACAGGTGCCTTGGTGACACCCACGGACACAAGTCTGCTTACCTGGAGCTGATGGACCAGCTTAGTGGCTTGTTCTGGCGTCTGGAACTCTTGGGGTACCCTGGTGACAGGGTGGGCAGGTGGCGTTTCCTTCACCAGGGAGACTTCTCCACTGCTCAGCAGCACCTCCTGTACAATCTCGGCCGGTGACTTGAAGATGAGGGGTCTGGCAGGGCCTTCAGGGTGCTTGTGACTACGGGACTTGGGGGGACGATAGCTTTCATCTTTGGGAAACCGCACCCGGGGCTCCACCTTGGAGAAATCGGGGAGTGGGTAGTTCAGCCGCCCTTGGCCATACTTGGGGGCATCAGCAGTGGAGCGGCCAGCCAGAGTGGCTCCCTGTTTAGGTGATGGCCTGTCCTGCTGGACTGGCCTAGGCTGAGGATTCAGGGGGCTGATGGAGCCAGTGAATCGGGAAGGGAGCGGCTTAGGTGATGTCTTTGTCTGCGTCCAGGCTTGGTTATCGGCCCGAGGGCAGGAGAGGCTGGGAGCTCCTTTCCTCCATCTGGCTGTGGCACAGTGAGGGCTCTGGCCTGGCGCTACTGAGGGGTCCTGGAATTCTGTGGGGGTTGCCCAAGCAACGCTGCCTCCAGTTCTGTCGTCTGGGTTTAGGAAGTGGCTGGGGATCTGTGGCAAGGTGTCTGCCAGGGCAGCGGGCTGGCGGACATGGGTCTTCCCATCCCAGGTGGAGTCAAGGCTATTATTAGGGTGGTCGAGGATCATAGTCTCACTGCTCCAAGACCTTGTGGGGCTGAGTTCAACGAACGGGTTGACCTCAGAATGTTCCGAATGTCTGTTTCCACCGGCTTGTTTGTCAGAGACCACCCAGCTTCTGGCCTGCCCCTGCCCTAGGGCCACGGGGCTGGTGTTCCCATCACTCTCTGAGCTGAGACTGGCCTCAGAACATGTCTTTGGGGAGCCCTCTCCAGCTTCCTCAACCTCAGGACTTCGGAGGACCCCATCTCGCTCCTCTTCAGTCATGTCCAAGTGACGGTCCTGCCGGGGGAGCCAGTGGAGAGGCAAGCTGGAACTTTCTGGGCTGTCCACATCCTCTGCTTCAAACTCTGAAAAGACAGGTCCTTCACTGCTCAGCATACACCAGGTCTGTTCCCACTGTGTAATGTTACCCCAAGTCACCTGGACTTTCTGGCTTTCACCTCCTCATCATATGGGATGGCAGGAACCCCAGCAAGCCCCCCAAACAGATAAGTGCTTGTCTGATACCTCCTCTGCTTGTCACAGAAGTCCCTCAACCTCGATCCCCAAATCCAGCAGTCCCTCCAAGGCCTCTCACCTCAGCAGAAGCCACATAAGCCAGAGGCCTGGGAGGCGTCTTTGCCATCTCTCTTCCCCAACTCCTCCCAATCCAGTCTGTCACCTGGTCCTGCCACATTGCCTCCTACAGAGCCCAAGGCTCATCTATGGCTCTGAACCCCACCACCACCACTTATGTTCACCCCACGTCCTCTCCTGCCGGGACCCTGCACCAGTCACCTAACTGATTCCTGGTTTCTCAGTCTTCACCTTTATCCCTTCTCTGAAAACTCATGTGTCTTCCTGTTGTTCCCAGAACAAAAGCAGAAGCATTCCTATGGTCCTACAGTCCCTGTCACTCCATCTAGCAGGTCTCCCGATCCATCTCCTTCCACGGCCCCCTCCGGTCTCCCTGCTGCTCCAGCTGGACCACGTACACCTGAGGAAGTCAAGGGTGGTCGAGGCTCTTGGTCCCTCTGCTCTAGGACCACCACGGGGACTGTGACCATGCTCCCTCCTCTGCTGGTCCTCGTTTGGGGTGCTCTCTCCCTCTCTGTGCCTAGTTAATGCCTTCTGCCTTTCAGGCATTAACTCAACCTTTCCTGCATCAAGGAAGTCTTAGGTCTCTCTGCCTAGCTCACATTCTCCCTTTTGACAGATCTTGTATGACTGGCTACCTTCCTTTGTACTTCTTATTACAGTGACAGTTTTCCATTTATTTATGGGATGTTTCATTAACATGTGTCTCTTCCACTACACCACAAGCTTCATGAGGGCACAATCACTCTCTTTTCATTTGCTGTTGCATTTGCAGAATTGGTACCCAACACTATTTGTTGACTGAGCAGAAAGAAGGAAAGAAGAGAGAGAAGAGGTAAATAAGTTATGTAAAGCTACCAGGAAATGGACAGTTGTAGAAATTATTACATAGCAGGTACTCAAGAAATATTATCTATCACTCGCCCATCTAGCCAATCATCCTTCCTTTCAGTCACCCATCCACTTACCCACCTGCTCACCTGCCCATCATCCTCCCATCCATCCAACCCTCCCTGCCTCCCCCAGCTATCCATCACCCATACAGCCAGCGTCTATTGAGCTGCTCATCTCTTCTAGACCCTGTGTTGGCCTCTGGGATAGGCCCAAGGTTTGATGAGACACAGTTTAGGTACCATCAAGCCCAGACTCTGGTCTGTCCATGTGCACCTTTGTTAATAACCCTTTCATCCCTCTCTGTTCCTTGGTGCTCCTTCTACTACCCTTAACATCTCTATATCCCATAACCACCTACATCACTCTCACTTATGGCAGCACACCTGATGCCCAGAGAGGGTAACTTGCCAAAGATCACATGGTGGTTCAGAATAGTCCCCGACATTAGGACCCAGGCCCCAACCATGCAGGTGAGTTTGCTTCTGCCACTGAGGGCCGTGGAGTGTGGTGAAAAGTGTGGGCTTTGAAGCCCGGGAAGCCTGGATTTAATCTTGGCTCCTCTGACCCCTCACTGGGGCCATGGAAAAGTTGGTGACCTAACAGTCCTTATTCAAACTTGAGGTTAGACCCTCCTACCTGGCTGAGGGTGGTGAGGAGGGAAGGAGAGAGGGGTGGGCGGAAGAATGTGAGGCTGACCACACAGCTGTGTCCCTTACTGGTTGGCACATAGTAAAGACACAGGGCATAGAAGCAGTTGTTGCATCATAGCAGGGGGTTACCACATGACCCTAGAAAGAGCTGCCTCTGCCCTGTCAACCCATTTCATCTCAGTCACCATGAGGGAGAGACCCGAAGTGGTTCTAGACGGGCAGCAGTGGGCAAACCCTGCTGCAGGCAGATAGAGCATGGGAGCCTGTGGGTAATAGAATCCACTACCAGCTTGCTAGCTTCTCTACCCTCCACACGGCACCTCCATGATTCACAGGATCCTAAAACAGGGGTAACTCATCCATAATCTAAGTGTAACAGCCACCACGTATCAAGCTTTTACTATTCTCAATGGTATTATTACTCCCATTTCACAGATGGGGAGGTTCAGATGGAAGGTTCAGATAGAAGGGACTTACCAAACGAAACTAGGAATTTAATCTAATTTGGTCTCAATACAAAGAGAACACAGTTATAGAAAACAAGCAAACAAACAAAAAATGCCAATATTCTCATTGCTAATTGGGATTTTTAAAAGTCTTAAAGATTGGCATAAGCCTGGACCAAAGATACCACTGAGTGTGCAAAGATGTTAAATGATCTTTGGATGTCAAATGTCTTTAGAAATGACAGGTGCAAGACGATTGGATGAGTTGGGAAAGTGACTTAACATGCCTGTTAAGTTAAAGAGACAAGTTACGATACAGCACATATTCGTATTGCATTAGCACATTTATACATGAGGAGTAGAGGAGTTATCTGGGATGAGAAGGGATGAGATGCAATTTGTAATTTTATATCTTTTTTGCTTATATTTTCTGATTTTTCTGCCATCGAAATCTTAAAAAAATTTAAATTATGGATTTTATAGAATTTTATTAGAAAACGCAAAGCTCCCTGTACTCCCTGCCCCTTGTCAGCAGGTGAAGTGTTTGGGGGACAGACACTCCTGTAGGGGTGGAGGGTCATTCTCACCTCCTGGAGACTCCGAGTCCTGATGTTCCTCAGGCTGCAGGTTTGGGTCCCATTCCAGGGGCAGTAGGCCCCGCCGGGCCAGGCGAAAGTCCTCCAGGAGCTCAGGGCTAGAGGCTTTGGCAGAGGGCCCCCGTTCCCCCCAGCCTTGTACGCCACTTCCATCTGCATTCTCCTCCTCCTCGGCCCAGGCCCAGCGCCGCCGCTGGGGGCCCTTCCCCAGGCCGGGCTCGGTCCAGTGGATTTCAGTTTCTGAGCTGGCCATTGAGTGTGGCCTGGGCTTCACCTGGGCCGCTTCATCTTTAGGAGACAGAGCTGCCCCTGGAGGCCCAAAGGTCACCGCCAGCTCTGTTCAGCACCAGCCATCCTGCCTGTGACCTGTTGGGGACACAATGAAGGGGAAGCATTCGTCCTCAGGTCCCCTCCTTTATTCAGAATAAAAAGTCACCAGCAAGACCTCTGGAATCAGACAGCCCCGTTCAACTCGCAGCTCTATCCTCCCAAAGCTGTGTGACCTTGGGCAAGTCACTTTGCCTTCATTTTCTTTACCAGTAAAACTGGGATAATAATTCCTCTTTCACTCCAGGGTTTTATAAAATACCTGAGACATAGGAAGAGGGGCCCAGCAGCCGGCACACCAAACAACAGGAGTTCAATGAGGGCCAGCTACTGTTACTGTGCACGTGTGCATGGGCACAGAGCACAGGGCACTGGGCACAGGCCCTGCTCACAGGAGCCCAGGAGGGACCAAACTGACAACTAGCACCTACGCATCCAGGTGAGCCGTGAGGGAGGAGGCACAGGGGCTGGGCCGGGAAGAGAGAATGGTCTCAGTTTATAAGTTACTTCCTCTAGAAACCTTTCCTTACTTCCCTTCAGTCAGAATTCAGATTAAGAAGAGGAGAATTGTGAAAAGAGCATTCCAGTACCCCAAACAACTGAAAACGGGTACCCCAACACGATTGTGTCCACACAAGTTCAGAATGGCACTGCTCACAACAGCCAAAGGTGGAAATGCCCCAAATGTCCGCCCATGAATGGATGGATAAACGATTTGTGGTATCTACAAAGCATGTTATTCAGCCGTAAAAAGAAATGAGGGAAAGGAATGAAGTCCTGACACATGCTACCATATGGATAAAGTTCAAAAACATGCAGAATGGAAGATGCCAGACACAAAAGGCCACATATAGTGAGGTACCCGGATATGAAATGTCCTGCCAAGGAAAATCCAGAGAGAGAGAAGCAGATTAGCCTTCACCAGGGGCTGGGAGGGGAGAGTGGGCATCGCTGCTTAATGGGTACAGGGTTTCCTTTTGCAGTGGTCAAAGTGTTTTGTAACCAGATGGAGGTGGTGATGACGCACCATTGTGAGTATACTAAATGCTACGGAACTGTTCACCTCAAAATGGTTAGTTTAATGTTATTATCTGAATTTCACCTCAATTACAAAAGAAAAAAGTATTCCAGGCCAGGGGACCCCAGGGCAGGAGGGTGCAAGCCTCCCAGGGAGTTTCCTGGGTGTGGAAGTTGTCTCCCCAATGCTGTGGTATGGACACAGGGGTAGGTGATATTGCCCGCAGAGCAGGGGTTAGCCACACCAGGGGGAGAGGGCCTCTCAGGGCTTGCTCAGCAGTTAGATGAACCTCCCATGCAATGAGACCCCCCATCACAGATGTCTTAGAAGTTTCCCTCTACTGCTCTGAAATCATGAGCCAGGACAGGAGAGCCTGGCCATGTAGGAACTTCAGGCAGCTGCAGCAGGGGCGGGGTGGTGGGGAAAAGCTTCCCCCTCCTCTGCCTTCTTTCTATTCCTTCCTTCTTTCCCTGCCTCTCCTCCTCTCTCTCATCTTCTTTCACCTCCTTCGTCCCCCGCCCCCGCCCCCGCTACTCCCCCAGCACTTCCTCTGTGCCTCGCGCTGTGCCA
Organism: Perodicticus potto; assembly: GCA_963574655.1. Lineage (NCBI taxonomy): Eukaryota > Metazoa > Chordata > Mammalia > Primates > Lorisidae > Perodicticus > Perodicticus potto. The sequence continues at coordinate 65,631 of CAUYRH010065916.1, read as the reverse complement.
GGCCCAGAAACACGAGTTAACCTAGAGTGGGCAGGGTCCCACCTGGGAGCTCCCAGCCACAAGAGGTTTCAAAGGACCCGCAGCACTTTGGCACGGCAGGGTCCCCCAGGTCAGCTGATGCAAAAGCCTTTTTTTATAGGTAGGGAAACCAAGGCCCAGAGGGACAGGAGCCCAAAGCCACACATGGATCAGGCTGGGATGAAAGTCAGCCTCCTGGCCCATGGTCTGGGCTCTTCCCTTCATGCTGTGGCCAAGCGGAGTATGACTCCAGACCTCTGAGGACAGACGTGTCTGTGTTTACCCCTTCAGCCTCGTGAGTGCTTGGATCCTGCTCAGGAACCTTGATTTGTATGGTTGGGAAAAGTCAGCAGGCAACTATTTCTGGAAAGAAAGTTCCCCAGGGAACAGTGTAGCCCGAGGAGGCCTGACTTCTTAAAAGCTGGGGTAGGGACAGAGAATAACATTCTTCCCTTCTTGGCTGCAACCCCTGCTCTGTGAACAGGGCTCGGAATTTCTATCCTCTCCTCCCGCCCAGTCTTCTTGTCTGTCCCCCAAATGCAGAGCCCCAGAATTTCCTCCAGATTGCCCTGTGTGTTGCTCCCAGCCCCACCATTCCCACCACATGTGGTGTGCCTGCTGTGTGCTGCTCTGGCTAGAAGCTTTACCCACGTGTTTCCAATCTACCCTCCCACAAACATGGGGGTATGTCATAGGCAAACTATGTTTCAGACTACAAAACTGAAGTTTAGCATGGAATAATGACTTAGCCACGATCACCCAGCTGCTAAGTGTCAGAGCAAGACTTGTAACTGTCAATTTTGGTCCAACTGCCTCCAGTGTTTTTTTTTTTTTTAGTCACACAGCTCGTTAAAAGGATATTGGTTTGCACACCAATATATACATTCCTTGTAACTCTGTATCCATGTATTGTTATACTAATACATTATTAGAAAATAATATTTCTAAAGGTAAATTTAAAAAGATGCAATGGAAAATAAATACAGCTGACCCTTGAATAACGTGAGTTTGAACTGCACGAGTCCACTCCTACCTGGATTTTCTTCCTTCTCTGTCACCCCTTAGACAGTAAGACCAATGCCTCCTCTTTCTTCTCCTTCTCAGGTTACTCAGTGTAAAGACAAAGAGGAGGAAGACCTTCTTGACACTTGCATTGAATGAATAGTAAATACACTGCCTCTTCCGTATGAGTATCTTAATAACGTTTTCTTTTCTCCAGCTTACTTTATTGTAAGAACAAAGTATATAATACACATAACACACAAAATAGTGTTAGTCAACTGTTTATGTTATCAGTGAGGCTTCCAGGAAACAGAAGGCTATTTAGCAGTTTTCTGGGAACCAAAAATTATATACTGCATGAGAGTTGGCACCCCTGACCCCCACCTTGTTCAAAGGTCAACGGAATTTTAAGTAGACGCTCTAACCCTTGCTTCCCATACCTCTGCAGAGCCTGTGCCCCTCTTGGAAATCTCCGCCAGCCATCTTAAGCTTCAGTGTGCTCAAGAATCTTCTAAGCATGCAGATTCCTGGGTCAGCCTGCAGAGAGCCTGCCTCAGTTGCCCAGGGCAGGGCCTTGGGTAGGAGGCACCCTTTGAAGCTCACCAACTAACTCCTGCTTCTGGAGCAGCCGTGAGAGGTGTTATATTTTAGCTGTTGTTTTTCTAAAGTCTCTGCTGAGGAAGGGGCCGGGGGGTGGTGTGCGGTTTTCTGACTTTTGAAAGGGCTTTTTTCTAGCCCTGCCACAGAACAGCCTGCCCAATCACAGAGGCCTCTGGGTGCACAAAGGAGAACATCTGGTCTCCTGGGATGACTCAGTCTTTGCAGAAATCTCACTGCGACCAGGGGAAGCAGCACGTCAGAGGCAGCTGTGGTTTCTGGTTGGTGTTTTGCATTTGCCCCTAATACACTTAAACCTGTCAGCCCTTCCTGAGCAAAGCCTCTGTCTTCCATGCAAGCCATGGTCCTTGATGCCATAGAGCCTGGGACCGGCCAGTCAGCTAGTCAGTCAACAAATGCACTTTAGTGCTAACCTCAGTATGGGATGATACTGTGACAAAAAAACAGATGACCAGCTTCATCTTATGGTGCACTGCAGATAGTGTTTTCTATTCTCTATAGAATACAGAAAACACTACCTGCTCTTGCTACTGCAAAGGGGGATCCCACTGCTAGGGTGGTTGGGAGGCAGAGGACAGGGCTAAAAGAACTTTGAAGTTCCCAGTTGATTCAGCTCCTGAAGGCAAAAGCCTCAGAACTGTGAACCTCCTTCCTGCTCCCTGAGGTCACATTTCAAAGTACCAAAGGTATATACTGAGCACCCAGTTGTACAATTAATTAAAAAAAAAAGAAGAAGCAAAAACCATCCATGACTTCCTTCTAGATGCCAGACACAACATGAGACACAAGGAATATGGAAAAGAGCAAAAGGGTTCCAAGATTTCAAATGGTAGGGGGTGGTGCAATACGGAAGGGGTTATTGAAGAAGGAAGCTTTAAGATAGCCTTGAGAAAAGAATAATATTTGGTGGAGAGGAAAGGGGGAGGGCACTCCAGGGAGAGGGAACAGCACAGGCAAAGGCACAGAGGTCTGAAAGTATGAACTGAGCTTGCGGGAGAGCTGAGGGCAGGGGACCTTGAATGCCAGACAAAGGCAGGGCTGCCCAGGTCAGCCAGTGCGAAGGCAGTGGAGTCTGGTGAAGGCTCCAGCCATGTGAGCTGACCCCTTTAGGATTAAGTCCTCCTAAGGAGGGCTATTGGGCTCAAGGTCCCTGTCAACCTGGGAGAAACTACTCCCTCCTCTGTGCATCTCCCCACTCCTCTGCCGCCCCTGTGGCCCTGGCTTACTTGGGGGTCTAACAAACCCCTTCTCCTAAGGCAGTAGTTCTCAACCTTCCTAATGCCGCGGCCCTTTAACACAGTGACCCACAGGTCGAGAACCACTGCTCTTAAGGTGTCCTTCTTCAGTCCCTGGTGGGACACTCTTCCCCACCTCCCTCACAGGGCTCCTCTGCCTGCCCTCCCCCACAACCATTCCCAAACTGAGGACCCTTCCCTTTAGAGCTTGATCGCTCAGAGCTGCCCAGACACCCAGATCCTTCTCTGCCAGCAGAGCCAGGCAGCCCACCACCCCCTTCCTATGCCCCCTGAAACCCTTTCCCATCTGGCCAAGGCTGTCCAGCACACTCCCCTGTCCCCACCACTGCCCAACACCTGCTGGATCAGGAAACTGAGGCACAGACAAGTACAGCCTAGGGACTCAACCCTGGGGTAATGCAACTCTGAAAGCAAGGAAGGGGAAGGAAGACTCCCCATGTCAAGTAGCTGGGCCCTCCAAAAGGGCTGGGCTGTTGGGCTCAGTACCCCCTCCCGCACCACTCCTTAATCGGTTCCCAGCAGCTGTGTGGAAATTAGCCCCACTAGCAAGCGCCAGCCACTCCCCCTGTATTTGTTCCTTCCCTGCCTCCAGCTTGCCCAAGCAGCCGAGGATGGAGAGAAAGAGAAACGGTGCCCTGTTGTTGCCACTCTGATTTCGCCACCCTCAAGAGCTGAGCTGGTCTGCTGGCCACTGGACAGCTTGGCATCTCATCTTACCCCTATGGCTGGCAGAAGGGGCAACTTCTACTGTGCGAACCCCCGCTGCCTCCTGGCGGGCTTGCATTGTCACTGAGGCCCCTTAGCGAAGGATGGGACTAACTTGCACAAACACATGAGGACACCAGGCAGCGAAGGCCCAACGCTTGCCCAAGTTCACAAGAGATGGGAGTCAGGGCTGGGGCTAGAATCTAGTGCTCTAAGTCTTAGAGAAATCGCCTGGAAATCCACCCTTACACAGGGGACCGAAATCCCCGAAGCGGAGAGAAGTGGTACAGCTGCGGCAGCTGCAACTTCCTGGCTGGGCTGGTCCAGCTGCCCGGATTGTCTCACAGTCTGTGACTGGACTGTCCAGAGGAAGGCAGACTCCCCGGCCCTCCTCCATCCCCAATCCCTTACCTCTCTCAGGCTCCACCACCATCCTGCCTGCTCAGATTCAGGGGACCTGCCAGAGGGGTCTTTGTTCCAAACCTGGGGAACCCCCTGCCTCCATTGCACCCTGGCCCGCCTCCAGGCCCGCTCTGCCAGCTGGGGTTGCTGCTCACAGACAGCATGGCTCCCCACCTCTCCCCGCCCCTGCAGGAAGCGCCCAGCCTGATTTCCTACAAGTGTTTGTCAGAAGGAGGGGGTTTGTCTGCGGTGCAGAGCCAGAGCAGAGCTTAACCCCTTGCAGGCCCTCTGCATATCTGTGCTGCCCAGGAAAGGATTCCCGGAAAATTCTGATGTCTGGAGCCTCGGATTATCTCCACTAAGGCTCTTGAGGTATCTACAGAAAGGGAAATTGAAGCTCAGAGGGCAGCGGCTTGGCCAAGGTCACACGGCATGCTGAGTCTGGGAGTTCTCTAGCTGCCTCGCCTCAGCCCTTTTCAACTATGGCATGACCTTGGCGGAGGCTCCCTTTTCACCAGGCCTCAGGGTCATCTGCACAATGGGAGCACAGGCAGAGGCTGTCATGCCCCTCCAGCTCTGACTCTGTGTCCTGTCTGCCAATGTGCAATTCGACATCTGGGGGAGGCTGCAACTATTGCTGCCCACCTCACCCACTGCCGTCACCTGAGGGGGGCTTGCAGCCAGCATGGGACTTTCTAGGACTCATGGAAGTGGTGAAGTGGCTGATCGGGAATTTCGCCTATTGTAAGTACCCTCACAGGGCTCTCTAGCTGTTGGGGGGGGGGGATTATCCTGATGGACACGCTGCCTTTTCCCAAGCCCTGCCCCTCCTAGTCTTTCATTCACAGGTACTCACTGAGCTCCTGCTGTGTGTAGGAGATGGAGGTGATGGAGTGGGCAATCCATATACCAGGCTGCTTTGGGTAGTAGCAATGCCGAGGGCTTACCCCAGACCAACAGAACCAATCTCTGGGGATTAGTGATTTTAAGTTTCTCAGATGAGGCTCTGGCAGAGAGTAATAGGTCAGGGAGGAGGGTTATGGGATGATTAGGAAGGTCTCTGTGAAAAGGCAACATTCATTCAAACAAGAGACTGGCAGGAAAAGGGAGCTCAGCTGGCCACAGAAGGCTGGGGCAGTGTTCTGGAAGAGCAGATGCAGAGGCCCAAGGTGGGTGCCAGCTGGGCTTTCCCCAAGGGCAGCCAGGCCTGAGTCCCCCATAACAGAGTGTGCCACCTAGGAGAGGCCAGCACTGGGGCGGAGGAGAGGGCCCGGGACCCAGTCCCTACACACGTGGATGGCTCCCAACTCTGCCCCACCAGTGACTCAGGAAACAAATATAAAAAGGGAAATTTCAGGCCTCACTTTGCCCCCCAAACCTGATAAATGGCCAGGACAGAACAGGACAGAAAAATGAATGTCAGAATCCACGCATTGTTGCAGACCTGGGTTCGAATCCCAGCCCCACCTCCTGCCTGCTCTGACCGTTGAGGCTTCACCTCTCTAAGCCTCAGTTCTTATCTGTCTGTGAAACAGGGATATGAAGATTGGCCACCCCTTGGAGCAGTTATCAAGATTCAATGAGGTAATGCCTGCCAGTGCAGAGGGGACCTGGAATATGGCTGTCATTTATTAGGGATTTTATTCCTACTACTTAGGTATAAGTCTCTGGTTTCCTCCAAAGGCTGGGCCTTAATATCTCTGTGTGCCTGGCACACTGATTGTGGCTGATGAATGTGTTTGCTGAATGAGTAAATGAATGAATGGACTTTCCCAAAGTCAGCTTGTAAGTGTTGGGTAGAGCCCTGGCTAGAGCCAGGCACTCTCACATCGCAGTAATCACCCCACCCCATTGCCCCTTCCCTGCCTTTTACCCACATCTGAGTGGCGGGACTCTACCCCTCAGCCCAATGTGGAGCAAAGCCAGATCCTAATGAGGTTCTTCCCTGCTGGCTCTGGTGACCATGTGGGCCATTGTGCGAGGGGCGGGCTCCCCTGACACCCTGTCACTCACTCACTCTCCTTCCCTGGTCATTAGTGCAGGCGGCAGCCAGCGCTGCCATCAACGCCAGGTGTCTGCCGCTACTGGGCACGCCCCGTGGCCCCTGGATAACCCTAAGCCCATCTTAAGGGAGCCACTTCACCCTAAGGACAACAGCCTCCAGGGCACTCTGCTCCATCTCCTTGCCACCCTCAAGCCTGACCACCCTCCTCTCAGCCTTTGCTCATGTGGTGCCCCCTCTTGGAACACCATCCCCACCCATAGGCCAGATTCTACTTAACCAAAGCAACATGTCCAAACTTGAGCTCAAGACACCATCATCCTCCAAACCCGCCCCTCCCTAGCTGGGCCCATCTTTCACCTGGGTACACAGCCAGAATTGACTATCATCTTGGACACTTCCCTCTTCCGCACATCCCATGACTAATCCATAATAACTTCTGGTGATTTTACTTCTTAAATCTCACCAGAATCTCTGCCCATCTCTGCACCCCCACGCAACCTCCTGCAACAACCGCTTGGAAAGCTCTCTGGTCCCCTAATCCACTCCCCACACTGCGCCAAGCCTCTTCTCTCGTCATCTGCTCTGGCCTTGCCCAGCATGTTCCTGCCACACTGTTCCCGGAACAGATGTGCCTGCCTCTACTCCTCACCCAACCCCATTTCTCCTCCCTGCTAATCAATATCCAGGGTACCTGGCAACCTGCAGACCTCAGCACCAGCATGCTGTCCTCAGGGGCCTGCCATTTGGAATGGTACTTAGTGTGCGATTATTTGACTACCATTTCTCTCATAACTCAATTGGGAGCTCTGTGAGGCGCTCACTGTCATATCCCAGGACCCAGCACACAGGCCCTAGTGCACAACAGAAATGCTGGATGATCCACTAAACCCCAGCCTGACTCAGCCCTTGAGACAATCCAGGGAGGCTGGTGTGACATCCCCATTGACAGCTGGGTAAACAGAGGTCCCTAGAGCCCAAGCAACTTCTCAAGGTCACAGAGTTGATGAGCTCCAGTAGTTTCAAAAGCACAAAGACCCAGCTCCTGATGAGCAAGCATGGTGCTCACACCAGGGCAGCCTGCAGAGATAATGAATACCTGCCACAATAACACGCAGGGTGGAGCTTATTACCAGCTAATTGCATCGCAGTAAGCCAACGCTCTGGCTTTGTATGAGGCTCTGGTTCTACACAGAGCCTTTTGGTTTTCCAAAGTGCTTTCTCATCCTTCATAGCACTAGATACTTAAACACAGCATTGGAAGTGGGAGTGTTACTCCATTGTATAGGTGAGGAAACTGAGGCCCAGAGAAGGGAGGAGGTTAAATCCTGGTCACCCTGAAAAAAAATAAGAACAAAGCAAAACAATAAACTGGCCCTTCGTGCTAGGGGTCCAGAACCTTCACCAGTTACAGGCCTATGTGGCTGTGCCAGCTCTGCCACAGGACCCCAGCGATCCTTCAGACATCTGCTCCCTCCAGGCTCTGGGTCATGATGTTCTAACACTGTAGTGACCATTTCTCTCCCACGTTCTCACTGCCCATGCAATCAACCATCCCTTCCCTCTTTCCCTCCCTCCACAATCATTTCTGAGTCCCACATGAGTGCCAGCTAATTACCCAGACTGGAAAGTAGCTTTATTTTTTTCCCCTTTAAGTCTACATATGCAGCCCAGGTCATGCCCCAGGACTGAGATGGTCCATAGTTGCTGACATGATGACCCTGAGTCATCCCCTCACAGAATGTCCTCAGGCCCAGGGCTATAGTGGAGCCACCAGGCTTCCCAGCCACTCCCCGTGGAAATCAAGGGCTGGCAGCTTCAGGAGCCCTGGGGGCTGAAGCCTCTGTTATTCCATCTTCTGCCCCTTCCTGAGTTTCCTGCCCCTCCCTTCCCTGAAAAAGATGTGAAAATCCACAGTAAGGTCCCCCACTTCTTCCTGCCCAGGCTGCTGAGTTTAGCCCTATAGTTAGAAAGTCTGCAGAGAGTCTGAGGGAGAGATGAGGCAGGTGAGGATTTCAGGAATGGACTGGGAGGAACAGACCAAGGCTGGGCGTAGGAAGTGGAGACCCAAGTTCTAGCCCAGGTGACCTGGAACAAGTGCCTTCCCTTTTCTGAGCTTTGGAACCTGGGGGCTTAAGGAGATTATCTCTGAGGTTATCAGAGATTATCTTTAACACTAAACCTCCTGGACTCTTTATTTCATTTTTCCCTCACAGGCAGAAATGCCATTCTGATGGCACCATGAAAGGCTGCAAGGCGCAGGGGTTAAAGGCACAAGGACCTGTGGGCAAGCCGAGAACTTCAGGGAGAACCCTTGGAAACTGTGTGGTCTTGGGCAAGTCACTAACCTCTCTGAACTCCAGGTTCTGCAATTGTAAAGTGGGCGGAGTAACGTGTGAATGACTCTGCCTTAACAGTGAAACTCCAATATGGCCTGCTCCCTGCAGGGCTGAGTTTAATTTTCCTGACCCTGGAGCTTCCCCAGTATCAACCACAGGCTTGGCTTTTAGTCCTGGACACAAACAGGGACAGGGAGAGGCAGACCTCCCAAGTGCAGGGGACTGCTGCCTGTGGTTCTCTTCCCTGTGACCTCCCGCCAGTTCTAGAACTCACTGACTCAATTAGAAACTGTGTCCCTGGCTGGGCACTGGATCACACTGTAATCCTGGCACTTTGGGAGGCTGAGGCAGGTGGACTGTTTGAGTTCAGGAGTTCAAGACCAGTGTGAGTCTATACTTTTTTTAGTAGACACCATCTCCACTAAAAAAAAAACAAAGAAAAGAAAAATTAACTGGGTGCTGTGGTGAGGGCCAGCTACTGGGGAGGCTGTGGCAGGAGGATCACTTGAGCCCAAGAGTTAGAGGTTGCTGTGAGCTATGATGCCATGGCACTCAACCCCAGGGCAATAGAGTGAGACTGTCTCCCCACCCCCCATCCCCCAAAAGAAAAGAAACTGTGTCCCCACCCTGAGCTCTGAGCAGTTAAGGAGGGAGGAAACAGGTTTTCCTCAGCTAACTAAGATTTGGGTTATGAAGAGGGTGTGGCCCTAGTAAGAAAAATACACACACTGTCAAATTGACGCTCTTTTAAAGAGTCAAATAAAAAAACTGTGCACGTGCCAGGAACGTATTGCTAACAGCAGGCTTTATTGAGCACCTATTAGGTGTAAAAAATCTTATCAAAGCCTCTTTATAAATTAAGATCTCATTATTTAATACTCATCCCAATCTAGGGAGAAATTATTACGCCCATTTCTAGGCAAGGAAGCTGAGTTTAAACTAAGCTGCCTGAATCCAGAAAGCACAATTGTAATCACTACATGACTGAAGCCTGCGGTGGGTAAAAAGGCTGGAAACCACCTCAGTGTTCAATAACAGGGGGTCACTGAAATAAATTACAGTATCTCCACTCAAAGCAACATAGTTACGCTATAGAAGGGTATGAAATGATAAAAAAAAAAAAAAAACTGTGATGTGCTATGTGACTAAATCAGTTATAAAATAATATATATCTAATTTGAGTCTATTAAAGAATAAAATAGTAAAATATGGAAAAGAGAAAGAGAGAGAAGGACGTGCTCCAAAATGTTTACAATAATTACCACTAGGTAGTCAGATTATAGACAAGTTTACCATTTTTCCTGTTAAAAATAACAGTAGTTTTAAAAACAAGAGTCAAATGAACATTTACTACTCTGAAGAGCAAACCAAACAAATGCCACCTCACACCTGTATGGTGCTTCGTGCTCATGAGGGACTTTGGGTACCCCCTGCCTCAGTTTCAACCTGTAAAAGTTGAAAAGCAAGGTTGGGCTCTTTGAGGCCCTTTTCGGCTCTGACATTCTGTAACCCCAACACACACAGTTTCTCCTCCTCTTTTTTAACTCTGATACCATGTGCTATTTTCTGCACATACAGCCATGATGGAACCTGTGGGGACATGTTAAAATGATGAAAAGGAAACAATCAGCCCCCCAGCCTCAGCTACTTTAGCAGTCTGGGTCCTGGCATGTGCTGCCTGATGGGCTCCTTATAAATAATTAGGCATTTAACAGGTGAGGAAAGGTTCAGAGAGGTTACATACTTTGCCTAAAGTCACACAGCACATAGGACAGAGTTGAGTCTGCATCCACAAATACAGCATTATCATTCAGATGAACCCCTGACTTGGAGGGGCTGAGTGCAGCCTCCTGGACCCTTCCCTACACAGTTCTTGGCTGCAGTCCCAGGGCCCCGAGAAGACTAACAGCTGGGCACCCCACTCTGGCCTTGATCCTCTGCCCATCCCTCAGAATAGGCTCAGCAGGGAGAATGCTGGCAAGAACCTAGGATCAGTGTGGGATCAGCCTTGGAAGTGGAGATTCTCACTTGGCAATGAATCTGGAGTTCAGCTGACACTTGGCAAGGAAGCCCAGAGCCAAGATGAGACTGTGGGCTGGGATGCAAGAGGGACAAAGGAGTGAAAAATGTGAGGCTTGTGGACAAGAATGCCTGGGTTCAACTCTGATAGATCCTCACAGGACAGTGCTTCTCTATGTGGTGCATGCATGCATGTGTGTGTGTAAAACAATAGTTTGTTAGCACACAGGACGTGCTCAGAAAGTGAGAGGCTCCTGTTAGCCTCCTCCTGACTCCCTGGCCAACTGCAGAGCCTCCTCTTAGCCACCCACCCCTACACACCCTCCAACCTCTCAGCACGATGAAGAAATCTCTGGGCACCATTCTGGTCAGGCTCTTCCCCTGATTCTCCACCATTGATGGTAACTGTCACTTGCAGGTTAAAGGCCAGATGTCCTGGCCTGGAATTCAGGCTGACACTGACCTTCTCTAAGTCAAAGGATTGCTGCACAGCACAACGCACATCACAGACTATGAGCCTCCTCTCATAAAAGCTTCCTTCCCAAATCCCACACTTCAGGGGAGCAGGCCTTCTGGCGTGGCTCCCTTGAACTCCTCGCACTACCAGGAATCCCCCCAACTTCCAGCTGCCAGGCAGAAGGAAGGATGTCATTTCATCCCCCAACACCCTTCACATGCAGCTCTCTTAAAAAAGAAAAAGAGGACAAGAGAAAGACTGGACTTGGGGTGGTGACTGATTTCCATGGTGTAAATATCCTTATTATGGCCAATTTCAAGCTGACAACATGGTGTCACTGGATGCAGCACTGTGAAGAAATGAGCACAAGCAGCTGTCATGAGCTGACACCAGCACACACCCACACATACCAAAGTAAGGACCAGGTAACCCTGGTGAAGAGCTGTGTGACTTTAGTGAAGTGACTTGACCTCTCTGAACCAAAGGCTTCGCATCCATAAGATGAGGACAACAATGACACTATGTAACTAAGTGCTATCATCTACATCAACACTGTATGGAGTACCGACTATGGGTGGGGCTCTGTACTAGACACTGGGAGTGACAGGGGAGGCAAAATGGGTAAGAGCTCCTACCCTCCCGACCTCAGTCCTTGCAGTAAAATCCTTGACGCTGTAACCAGAATAAAGAATCAACATTAGCTATTATTATCAATGGTACTATTGTCATCATTCCTTCCTTTCTCTGGGCCTCGATGCCCCTGTTTCCAAATTTATAATGCGGACTGAACAAAAGCTTTCTATGATGCCATCTCACTTGAGCCTTAAAATGGAGCTAACGTGGGCCTTACCGTCCTCATTTTATAGAAGGGAAAAATGAGGTCCTCAACTAAAGATGGGCTGGAGATTTGAACGCAGGTCTTTTCACTCCTGCTTTCTAGATCTTTCCCACCTTCCAGGACTGAGGAAACATAAAAAAGGAACTGGCATTCAATTGGTGATACAAATGCTTTAAAAATATCCTTCCTTTCTCCCCCTCATGGGGGTAGACTGAAATGTTATGCATCAATTTCCAACATGTGCTCTCAGCATGAAGGTCCCGCAGTTTTGGGACTGCTCCCAGTCTGTCTGGAAACCCCAATCTGGGGCAGAGTCTGCAGGATGGTGGGAGCTGATGAAATCCCCTTGCAAGAGATAGCTCAAATCACATGTTTCAAATACAAACGGGCTGAACTTTGGGAGGCAGAGGTTTCCTAATGGTATCTTCTTCCTGAACTGAGACTGCCTCTTGAACATAAACCCAAATAGAGAGTCCCTAAAACACCGTAGGTTCCATCTCCCTGTTGGTAAGTAAACCAGGTTTAGGCCCCCTCAGATGGGCAGCCACTCTGTTTTCTTAATAAAACAAGACAGTAAAACAAAAACCAGAACCCACCAACTCTAAAGGAGGTGCCTGGAAAGTCCTCTTGGGAAGTCCCTGTGTATCTAACTTCAGTCCCCCATGCTTCAGTTTCAGCCCATTTCTTCTGTTCTAGAGGACAGGAACAGTGTCTCTTTTCATTGCAGCCTGTCTCAGCTTCTCTCTTCAGCTCCAAAACAGCCTTGGTTTCTTATCAGCAACTTTGCAACTTTCTCAATCAGAAGCAGGTTTTTAAACATTGGTAATGATCCACTCCAACCTGTCATTTCTCTCAACGAAAGCCCAGGAAAAGAGCACTGGAAGAGTGTAGCCCAAGGTCAGGCAGCAAGCAGTCTCTGGCTCTGCCTGTGCTAACCCCATCACACAGGGGAAAGAGGAGCTCTGAGCCTTCCTGCTGTGTGGCGTTGGTCAAGCCGCGCCCTCTCTCTGAGCCTTAGTCTCCAAAGGTACACCAAGAGGGGACTGGCTTTATTTCTGCAACCGGTTACAGTTCCTACCATTGACGAGGCTGCCCACCCAACACTGGCCCTCGTTCTACCGCCCTCTCCCTACCAAAAAAGAGGAAAAGAAACCTGCGTTGGGCGTCCAGGGAGGGCGCGCGGTTCCGAGCCGCAGGGCTGAGCGGGTTGTTGCTGGGTGAGCGAACCTCACACAAATCCAAGGACAGAAAAGCCCCACCTCGCCAGTAACCACAGCAACCCGGGCCCCGCCTCCAGCCCAAACACAGCCCAAGGCCCCGCCAAGGACCACTCCCGGGCTCCCTGGGGACCACTCCTCTCCCAGCGACCAGCCCCAGCAGGAGAAAGAGAAAAAGCCAACGCCCCCATTGTGCGGAGGTGGAGACTGAGGCCCCATAGCGGAGACTGCGGAACCCCGTGGCCGGCGGGGTTTGGACTCGGGCCCCGATCGCTGGTCCAGAGCTCCCCTCCATTCCTGAAGCAGCGATCCGTCTCCTTCCCGTGCGCCTGGGGTTTTCACGTGGGAGAGACAGAAAGCAGCGTCATCCCAAAGGAGCGGAGCCCACTGGCACTGTCACTCTCCCTTCCCATTCTTCCGACCGAGAAACTGAGACCCAGCGAGGGGCTGGGATCCGCCCCGAACCCACCGCGAGCCCCTCCCAGTGTCTTACCTGCCGGCGGCTGCCGCGCCCGCGGTTTCCTGGAGTTGAGCGGCAAACAAAGGCCTCCAATCCGGACGCGGGGCGGGGCGGAGACCTCTTTGCATAACCCCCAGGGTCCGCCCCCGACTGCGGGGGGCGGTCCCTGGAGGTGGGGCCTCTGGAAGCTCCACCAATCCAAGAGAGGCAGCTGTACTCTGCGGCCCGCCCCCAGGGACTCCTGCTCCAGGGAGCCGGGGAGCCGGCTCCTGGCTCCTGGACCTAAGATCTCAAATCTGGGAGGCTGCACATCGCTTCTGGAATCAGCCCAACCGCAGACAGGGAGATTGAGGCACCGAAGCGGAGGGTAAGGCGTTTGTGCAGGGTCTCAAAGAGCCACAGTGAGGAAGAAATCAAACTTTTTTCTTTTGAGACACAGTCTCACTCTGTCACCCTGGGTAGAGCGCCATTGAGTCACAGCTCACAGCAACCTCAAACTCTTGGACCCAATAGATCCTCTTGCCTCAGCCTTCCAAGTCGCTGGGACAAGCACCCACCACGAAGCCCAGCTAACTTTTCTATTTTTAGTAGAGATGGGGTGTCATTCTTGCTCAGCCTGGTCTCAAACTCCTGAGCTCAATAAATCAAACTTTTATGGTTGAAACGGACTGGTTACTAACATTAACAATAATGAACTTTTCCTGAACAGTGATCAGGTGTCACTGTTGTAAGTTCTCACGATGCTCAGTCCTTTCCTATGAGGTAGGTAGGCATTGTCATTACACTCAGGTATATGATAGTCCCAAACCTCATTACCTCATTAGACAAGCATGAAAACCTGGGCCCCAAAGCCAAAAAGAACTTGCACTGAATCTCACTATGAGTACAGGACAGGTACAACCCATTGTCCTCCTTGAAGAATGGTGGTGTATGGTGTCACACTGACCCAGGCTCTTGCCCCAGTTCTGCCACATGACTGCTGCTGAACCTCAGGCAAATAAGATTCATACTCCCCACTTCATGGGGTTGCTGAGAGAAATAAATAAATAAACATAGCTCCAAGCCCATAAGAAATCAATCACTAATTTAAAGTGCTCCTGGACTGACCCTATTCCACCAGGAGGGGCTGGATGGGGGCAGTTAATGGGCCCCACGGCAAGAAGTGACTCGCCCAAAGTCCTTCATTCAGCTGTAGCTCTTTCCTCCTGATAGAAAGCTTTTCCTACTCTCTGGACACAGATCTACAGGAATCATAGCAGCAGCTTCTCTTCACTAATGGCTTAGGACAGGGACAAACATTTTAGCTAATCCTTCTGGGAATGGCCCCGAAATATCAGGGTAGGAAGGGCCCAAGGTGCATTTTCATGCTGCCATAGATGTGTACTGTGTCCCTGGGATTGTCAGTCTTGTCTGAGAGCCTCCTGATCAGAAGGGGAAACTGAGGCTGGGTACACCGCATCACCTGCCCAGGGTTCCACAGCAGAGGAGCAGACCCTGAGAGCCTCTGTTGTTTTCCCCTTCTCTCGTCCCCACTTTGGCATCATGAGTAAAGATGTCAGGGCCACAGGGTGGACCTCTGACACTCCCCACCCCCCACCCCCAGAACTCAGAGCTGCCTTAGCCACCACAATGTGCCCCTCCCTTCAAAAGACATCAGGACAGGTGCTTATCCTGGGGCTTGATGTTGAAAGAGCAGGCCCAGGCTTCAGGCAGCTGTGGGTCCAAACTTGTCCTTTCCAAGTCCACCTGCAAAGGAGATTTTTTAGCTTTAAAATTCCACTGGGAAGGGGGCCTTCACACTCAATGGACCACAGCCCCAGAGCAACACCTCCAGAAACTCCTTGCTCTACTCTCAGAGTACAGACATGAGTCGGTGGGCAGCCACTGCTGGGGGCAGTTTCCTTGTTGCATTTGCTTCCTATGGCCACTGTAACACATCGCCACATGTTTTCTTACAAAGAGAGGTCAGAAGTCTGAATCGGTCGCACTGGGCTAACATAAAGGCGTCAGGAGGGCAGGTTCCCTCTGAATGCTCTAGGGAGAACCCGTTTCTTTGCCTTTTGCAGCTGCCTACATTCCTTGGCTCGTAGTCCCTTCCCCCATCTTCATAGTGTATCACTACAACATATCTCATTCCATCAGCACAGCACCTTCTCTTCTGCGTCAAATCTTCCCTCCCTCTTATAAGCATCCTTGTGATTATATTGGGCCCACCCCAACGCATGACCATAACTTAATCACATCTGTAGAATCCTTTTTGCAATATAAATCAACATTCAAAAAGTTCCAGGAATTGGAATCTGGTTACCTTTGGGGGTTATTATTTAGCCTACCAAACCCATTTTCCAGATGGGGAACTTGAGGCTCAATTTCCCAAGCCCACACTAGCTTTGGAGTCTAATGTGGGGAAAGATGGCAAAGCCCTCTTGCAGTGAGGTGGGAGTCACTCCCTGCAGAAGGACCAACCCTCTATCCCTGGCATAGAGGCCTTCAGGAATGCCAGCTGCCTCAAGTGAATCCATGGCTCTGGCCTCGGGGGTTTTTCTCGGCTGGAAAGTGAACAGGGACAATCAAGAGCAAGATCTGGGATAAGAGGTGGAACCAACTGCCTTCTATCACAGAACTCCAGACACGGGCAAAGCAGGACTTCTTGAACTCTTCTTCCACTGGACAAATCCTGGGGCCAAGACGAAATGGGCATTTTGGCTAGCAACTGAAGTCCGTAGAGCAGACCACATTGTGCCACTTTCTCCAACCTGCCACCCTGTATGTTTTACTTCTAATGCCCTCTGCTCTCAGCTGCTGGAACAGCTTGATTTGCACAGGCAGAAAGCAGGAAGTGATTGGGAATCTAGTGCCTCTTCTGATATGCATGTTTGCCCAACCCCCTGGCCTTGAATGGAGACAACTCTAGGCCTAGTTATACCCCGGGGATGGGGTTGAAGCTTCTCTCTGTGGACTGTCTGAAATCCCGCCCTCACTTAGCTTCTTCCCCTTCCCTGTCCTGCTTCCCCACTCCCTTACTGGTCTCCCTTGGGAGCACTTCCTTAATGAATTGCTTGCAAACAAATCCTTATCTCAGTGTTGGCTTCTGCAAAGTAACCTAGGCTGCATCTGGGTTTTAAAACATTCACTCACTCTGTGCGTTTTGCCCTGTAACATACTTGTATGTTTTCATCTGAAAATGTTATCTGTAAATGCTTAAGTTTTGCCCTCAAACCTTCAAGGAAGGTGCACCAAGAAGCAGGCATGGCTCGAGTGTGACTGCATGCCCCACTGTATATCCCAAATTGAGCCGAGGGAGGGGGGCAGGGTAGTGGTATGGATGCTCTGGGTCCATCTGTCCTAGCCACCCCTCTTTCTCCATTGCAAAACCCCAGCCACACAGGCAGACCACACAGCACGCTGGTCCCTAACCTTGTTCAGATTTCTTTATTGAAAAATTAAAGTCATAAGCTCTGTATATAAATACAATGACACTGCTGGTCACCTGCAAGGCCTCTGGGGTAGGCTGAAGGTAGATGGGAAGCTGGGGCTGTGGGATCCCCAAGGGTTTGGGGAGGGAAATAAATAATCAATACCATGGGGAAATGAGGAGCCAGAAGGAGTAGGGGTGGAGACGGGGAGGTGCTTGATGCTTATTTGTGGCACTAAAGGTCCCGCAAGATGCCTCCTGGTGGGGGGCTGTGTCCATGTTTTCTCACATGACCTCACTCTGGACAGAAGCCCAGGCATCTGGGGACAGTCTGGGTCCTCGCTGGCTGAAGGCAGCAATGACAACCCACTCAACCCAACCCAGACAGACAGGCGCTCTGCCTTTCCTTTTCCTTTCTTCCCTTCCTGCAAACCACCTGTATTGAGTGCCTCCTGTGTATCCGGTACAGCACCAGATCCTGACCTGGCCTTCTGTTTGCATCACTGGCTATCTTCCTCTCCTGGTTCTGGTCCAGGGGGTCTGGATAGAAGGGGGAATGTTTTCCTGCTACCCTGGCCATGTGGTTGGCCCCGACCCCTCAAGGAGCTTCATGGAGCCAAGAGGGGAAGGGCCCAGAAGCAGGGGCTGACAGTAGTGGGAGGCCCTTGGCCTCGGTCTCTAGAGCATCACATTGAATTCAGTGACCAGAAAGTCGATGTAGTCATGGTCCTTGGTCTTGAAGGCCTCAGCAATGATGCGGGCGGCCTCCCGATGCTCCTTGCCACGAAGCGTCAACCCATTCACTTCCAGGATTATGTGGCCCACCTTGAGCTGCCCACAGTTGTGGGCTGAGCCACCTCGCTGCAGGGGGAGAAAGGACACAGGGCTCATTTGGGATGCCTAAAGGTTAGGCAGGACTGGCTTTGACCACCCACTGGGTCAGGTCCCACTGCCACCCAGGCAGCCAGAGTCTGGGTATCCACTGCCCTGACCAGGAAAACTGAGGCTCAAGAAAGGTGATACAAGCTTGGGTTGCATATGAGTTCTTGGAGGGTACGACATCTATGTGAGTGGCAAAGCCTTGGAGATGCTGAGAAAGGGTCCTTCAGGGTTAGGGACAGATGGGTGAGCAAGACCCTCGGGACATACCTGAATAGTGACAATCCTAGGCAGGGGCTGGCGGGTGTTGGCACCACCTTCGATGGCAATGCCCAGAGTGGCTGCACTTTTCTTCACACGAACCAAAGTGGACGTGGGCTCCAGGAGTCCAGGCTGTGGGTGTGAGGAAGGACATCACTGAGGCCTTCTCATTGGACAGGTGTGGCTGATATTGGGCTGGGCCCTAACTCACCCTGGTCAACAAGGCTCAGACCGTAGTCTGTGTTAGGGGCTCTAGTGTGCCAGGCATTAGGCTAAGCACTTGGTGTCCTAGTTCTTCAATCTCTACTGGAAGCCTCTGAGGCTCTGGAGGTTACAGGGCTTTCCCAAGGCTGTCTGGAGTAGCATTACACCTTGATGAGCCTCAAGATTCTCAAGACCAGTCTTTGGCCTCAGCCACCCAGCATCAGTGTGAAGACAGGACTTAAACTTGACCTCCAGATTTCTAGTATAGTGTTTATTCTGGAGACCCAAATCCCCAAGTGATGTGAATTTGCCAAGCTGCCTGGTGCTCACTTGCCAAGCTGAACTGTGGGTCCCTGGGAACTGCCATTATCCACTTGGGGTCTGCCTTCCTCTCAGCCTCTGTGCTGCCCACACCCCCACTCACCGGTTTGTTGGCTCCCTCTGTGGGCCTCTCATTCCGAGGCAGCTCCTTGCTACCCCTGCTCTTGGTGGATGCTGTCTGTCTGCCTCGACCTGGGGCACTGGCCTCTGCCTCGCCGGCATCCACACCACTGTCCTCGCTTAGAGTCTGGCCACTGTCGGAGAGCTGAGAAAGTGTGGAGGCTGCTGGGAAGGGGAATGGGAGGAGAGAGGCATACAGTTGGATCAGGGAGGGCTTCCTGGAGAGGGCAATGAAACTAGAGGCAGGAAGATTGGGAGAGTTCCCCCGGCAAAGATAGGGGAAGAAAGGAAGGGATCTTGGGAAGACCTGCCCTTCCAACCAGACCTGGCTCAAAGGCTCTGGCTTTAGGGACACCTGCCTTGACCTCCCAGTTCTCAGCAGCTGGTGTAATGATTTCAACAGAGGCCAAAAGGCAAACCAAGCCCATAGATATGAGGTGTTTGTTTTATTTTTTTAAAAAAAAAAACTCACACACATGGCTCGGCGCCTGTGGCTCAACGGGCTAAGGCGCCAGCCACGTACACCTGAGCTGACGGGTTCGAATCCAGCCTGAGCTGGCCAAACAACAATGACAGCTGCAACCAAAAAATGGCCAGGCATTGTGGCGGGCACCTGTAGTCCCAGCTACTTGGGAGGCAGAGGCAGGAGACTCACTTGAGCCCAGGAATTAGAGGTTGCTGTGAGCTGTAATGCCACGGCACTCTACCCAGGGCGACAGCTTGAGGCTGTCTCAAAAAAAACCAAAAAAACAAAAAAACTCACACAGTGCTGTCAATTTTTAATGATGGACCAAAACACATTCAGATCATAAGATTTCATATAAAATTTAAATTTATAGCTTCCCAAGGAAAAACCAAATTCTGCTACACCTGGCTTGTACTCCTGCATGACCCCACATAGGCTGAGCTAGGCTGTGGGTGGGCACATGCCTTCCAGCTCACCTGTCAACCTGTCAGTAAAGCTACTTTACTGTCATAATGACCCAGCCCCTAAACCTGAGACTCTCAATTAAGAACACCTACTCTGGGGTCTAGTAGATCAGGTGTGAATCTATGCTAACCTGCTGTGTAAGCCTAGGCTGGTAACACAGCCTCTCTGAGCTTCCTGTATTCTCGTTTTCACATAAGAAGCATGATGCCTGCCCTGTCGGGCTGTCATGAAGACTCACAGATACAATGGATGGAGTGAAGCAGTCAAGGGAACAGGCTCAACAACTACTTTGTGACTTAGTTTCTTCATCTGTAAAATGGGGATAATGATAGAACCAGCTTCACAGGGTGGCTGGAAGGACTGACAAAGTCAACAATACAGGCAAGGCTCCTGGAACATGCTTATTAGTGAGGCTGTCAGTTCCTAGCATCACATGTATGTCCAGCTCAACACACGTCAAGTGGCAGCAGGGACCCAACCACACTAGCTCTGGCTTCTCCCACCACATCCTGCCTGCTCTCCCCTTAGCTTCCTCCTCTCCCTAAGCTACTGGCCACCACGACCTTGCATTCTGCATCCTCGCCTGTGCACTGCCCAGCACACAGCAGACTCTCAGGTAACGTCCCCCAACCTGGGCTGCCTTCTTCCTTGGCCACAGCGGGCCCCACGTATCACTACAGCCACAAGATGGCAGCAGAACCTAACTAAATGCACACGAACACTCTAAATTAAGGAGGGCTGTGATCCAGAGCTTTCTGGGAGAGAAGACCTGGCTCTCTCTTTCTCTCTGCCTCCTCAGCTCATGTCTTCTGGAAAACCAGGCTCTATAGCCTTGGCTGGCCTCCCAGGTGCCTAGAAGATTCTTGCTGCCCTGCATCAGGAAACCTGCCGGGGGTCCAGACTGCACCTTCAATACCTAGCTTTCCCCCAGCACCTACTCTGTGCCGGGTTCTGGAGGACAGGAGTCACAGAAGCCACCGCAGTCTGCAATGAGCCTAGTTTTCCTGGGGGGATGATTAGGTGCACACAGCGCGGCCAGGGAGGAAGGAGCTGGGGGAGGCCTGGCAGGGCCAACCCCATCATCTCCACTTTATGATGAGCAATGCAAGGCATAGTAGACAGGCAGGCATGAGAAGCAGAGTTCGGATTCAAACTGGAATCTGCACCCCCAAACTACCTTAACGCTGGACTCGGGGTGCTATTCCGGTAGCTACTCTGACCCTGAGCCAGGGACCATCTAGGCTAGCTGGCCACTTGGCAAGCCCCTATCCCACCCTTCACTGTGTTGATGGGCAGATTAACTCAGAGAGGAAGGGAACCCACAAGACCGCAGAGCTGGGACTCCGAGCCCAGCCCCCACCGTCTGCTGTACTCACTGCGCGTCTGGGGCAGTGCCCGCACTTCGTTCACGTCCGGCTCACTGTCAGGGCGGTGGACCTCCACCATGACAAAGTGCTGGTTTGTGCCTGTCTGGTCTGGGTGTCCGGAAGGTGAGGGAGGTGGAAGGCAGCCCCCAGCCACGGTAGCCTCGGCAGGGGGGGGTTTCAGGTGCGGGGGTGACTGTACCCGGGGGAAGGGGCCAATGGGGTGCTGGTTGACCAGGGCCAGATGGGCGTCCAGGGGCCTCCTGCTGCCAGGGTTAGCAGGGGAGATGGAGGCATAGATGGGGGAGGGGGGTGAGTCCTGTGCAGAGCAGGTCCCCGGGGTAGGTGCGGTGCCCGCAGGTGGGCTGCGGTTCTGCGGAGCTGACAAGATGATGCCGGAGGAGCAGGACGTAGAGGAAGGTGGCTGGAGGTCTTCTCTCCCTGGCTTCCTCAGCTGGCCTTGGCCCAGAGGTGGCGGAGGAGGTGGTGGCTTGAAGTTGGACAGCCCCTCAGAAGTGGATTTGACATCATCCTGCCAAAAGACCCAGAAGGAGTAGAAGGAGTCAGAGCCCATCGCTCTGGGAGAGAGTGGAGGCTGGAGCCACCGAGTGGTGCCAGGCCCCGGCTGGAATTCTGTCCCTGCTCGGCCGGCTCTTGGCCACGCTGCTCTGAATAATGTAACACCTGAGTGGAAAACTTCTCCCCAGTATCTCGGCAGCTGATAAGCGTTGGGATCTTAGAGGGTGTCTCTGGGGACAGCATCATTACCTTCGGGAACTGAAGTTCTTGGCATCAGCCAGGGCATGTCACAGGGAACAAGACTTAATTAGAGACAGGCTGAAGAAGATGAAAACACAAAAATGCCATTTTCTTTTTAGGGGATGATCTTGGCTACTTGAGGTGGGAAGGGGACAGAATGAGAAGAGGTGGATGGGTATATGGGGTACAGTGCCTCTCTGAGCATACCTCTGGGCACTGGGGACAGGCAGACCTACTCAGCAGGATGAGTGTGGGGACGTGAGGAGCCATGTACAGCAGGCACGTAGTGGTGCTGCGGCCCCTCTGCCTAGGCCAACATCTGACCCTTGCATAATTCTGGGAGCCATATAAGCACCGTCCTATGTGCTTTAATTAATTAATTAACATACTCCTTGTTATAAACTTATAGGAGAGGCACGTGATTATCCTCATTCTATGTACAGAAAAACCGAGGCACTGAGAGGCTAAGAAACTTGCCAAAAGTCACACAGTGACCAGTTAGAGAACAGTCCCACCTAAAGGGGCTTACCAAAATCACCAGGAACAAGCCATCCTGGCCTCTGATAGAGGTGGCAGAGTGGTGGGTACACTTATACACAGGTCTGCAGCACAGTCTGAGAGCTCACAGCAGAGGCCTCTGTCCCCTTGCCCACCCTTTGGCTGGCACAGAGAACAATGAGCCCCTGGGACCTGAGCAGACCAGGAGGGGCAGAACGCAACCAAAGGGCCAGCCAGGGTCTTACCACGGACACATCTGGGAGGGTGTTGACATTGCCCTGGACAGCTTCACCAGTCTCTTCCAGGTCCAGAGTGTTCTAGAAATGGACAAGAAAGCAAGATGAGCAAAGAGAAGCTGACAGGGGAAAACTGGTTTGTCTTCTAGGACATCAAGATCTAGGAGGCCTTATGATATTCTCACATGACGCCTGGCCTATCCAACTTTGTCAAAATTCACCTGACTCATTAAAATTAAGGACAATTTGCCTGCTGGTCACTTTGAAGCTAATTTTTCTTTGGGACTTTCTAGTCACTTTCAGGCCTCCCCAGAGCTCATGGTGGATGCTGGTGTGTCTCTGGCCTTGACTGGACATTCCTGGACTCAGCCATGAGTGCTGTGGTTAACACGCCCAACACTTCCAAACCCAAGGCCTGTCTCTCTACGGCTCTGATGAATCCCAGGAAGGTGTGAAAATGGCAAAGCTGCAAGTGAGAAGTGCCTAAGGAGAGCCTCCCTCTTTTCTGATACTAATCCCAAGATGGTGATTTAAGGTTTGAATGGGTTTTATTGTGCAAAAATGTCTATTTCTTTCTGCCTTTCCCCAAAACAGGAAGAAGCCGGATGCTTCCTCAAATGTCACTGAACTTCCAAAAGGCCACTTCTGCACTGTCTGTGGGTGGCTGAGCAGAGTTTCTTTCTGAGCTTGGCTCTCTTGAGAGATTAGGGGAGCCATTTCTTCCAGCTCACAGAGCCAGGATGGCAATGAGCCTCTGCCACTCTGATGGGCAATTTTATGTGGCAACTTGATTGGGTTAAGAAGTGCCCAGAGAGCTGGTGAAACATCATTTCTAGATATGTCTACAAGGGTGTTTCTGGAAGAAATTAATATTTGAATTGGTAAACTGAGTAAAGATCACCCTCCCCAGTGTGGGTGGGCAGAATCCAACCCATGAAATAGAACTTAAAGGCAGAGGAAGGGCGGACTTGCTGTCTCTTCTGGAGCCAGGACACCCATCATCTCCTGCCCTCAGACATCCATGCTCCTGGTTCTCAGGCCTTTGAACTCAGACTTGGAACTAAACAGCTTTCCTGGGCCTCCAGCTTGTAAATGACAGATCATGGGAGTTCCTAGCTTCCATTACTGTATGAGCCAATCCTTCACAATCAATCTTTCCCTATACCTATGTAGTATATCTGATTGGTCCTTTTTCTCTGGAGAACCCTGATACAGCCACCAACACCTGGCTCAAGTCTCAAGTGCATCAATACTGAGCATCTCTGAAGCTCTAGACCATTGGTTCTCAACGTTCCTAATGCTGCGGCCTTTTAATACAGTTCCTGTGGGTTGCAACCTACAGGTTGGGAACCACTGCTCTAGACTGACAAGGGGCTGGGGACACAGGGGAGGTGAGACATCACACCTCTGCCTTCCAGAGCTTAAAGACAGTGTGGTCAGCAGACACAGACATATAACGCAGCTGGGGAGGGGTTATCAAGAAGGCTTCTTGGAGGAGGGAGAAAAAACTCAAAGCTGGGTCTTCTGAGTGAGCAAAGAAGGAAAGAGTGGGTATTTCAGACAGAGGAAAGGGTGTACATAAAGTGGGAAGGAGACAGAGGTTGTTTCAGATTCTTTGGGTAGCTCCACTTCAGTGTGTGGCCTTGTCTCTGTGGTGCAATTGGTTAGGGCATTCAGCTGTTAACTGATAGGCTAATGGTTTGAGCCCACCGAGGAATGCAAGCTGTGGCATTTTAACTCATTGCTGCCGGCTGTCACATAAGTCACGTGTGAGGCTGCTTAGACTTGAGCCTGAAGACAGTGGGTTGCCATAGAAATGTGGTCAAGTTTGCCTTCTAGAAAGAGGCCCTTTGCTCACATCCCCTGTAGCCACACAGGATCACTGCAGGTGTGTCAGGGTCTTCACATGGCTGTTGCTTCGGCTTGGAACACTTCTTCCCTACCCACAGGCATACTGTTGGTGCCCCTCCTTTAAGATCCTTCTCGGTGAGGTCTGCCCTGACTAGCCCTGACCAGCCCTTCCCGGCTTCACTTGTCCCCATCTCACGGATCACAGGGTGTCAGCCTTGAGCTGTAAGTCAGGTCATGTCTCTCTCCTGCTGATGCACCCTGGGGCCTTTTCATCTTAGTTGGAGGAAGTTCCAAAGCCCACACTCACTGTGCCTGCACAGTGCCCTCCTTTTTTGCTTCTTCTGCAATGGGATGCCATCATTCCTGCCTCAGGGCCTTTGCACTCACGGCTCTCTGCCTGCACACACTCATGGCTCAGTTCCTTCCTCCATTTCTGACCTTGGTGAGACCCTCCGAGACCAGCTTGGTCTACAACAGCCCAGCCCACCACCATCTCTGTCTGCACCTTGACCCTGCTTTGGTTTTCTACATAATATGTATCACAACCTGACTTTATACTGTCTATTTGCTTATTTTCCTTCATTCCTACTAGGATACAAAGTCTGAGTTGGCAGGACTTATGACTACCTGGTCCTCACTCTCTCCTCAGTGCTTAGAACAGGAGCTCAGAGATTTCTGCTTGATAAATATTTACTAAGAAAACTGATTACCACATGAGTGAATTGATCAATGGATGAATGAACCAATCGCTCACTCTAGCCGTCACGAGGGGAGGCCCCAACTCCACACACCTAAGGTACAGTGTACCAGTCACGCCCTCACTTTGAAAGGCCAATGACTGGAACGCACAGAATGCTCAGGCCTCTTGGCTCTTAGCCTGGCAAACCCAGACCTTTTCGTTTGGTCCTGTGATATCTCTGGGGCAAAGTCAGGCTAGGGCAGCTGTCCCCATTTTTCCAACAAAATTGATGCTTACGAGCAAACCTGAGCCTCCTGATCTGTTAACTGCATACTACCTCCCAGGAAGATGCTGCTGACAACTTTTGTGACACAAGGTCAGTGTGTGTGTGTGTGTGTGTGTGTGCACAGGAGTAGGGGGAGGTTCTTTGAGAAGGGGAAGTGATGGGGTTGTTCTTACTCACCCCCCTGATTAGTGACACTGGCTCCAGCTTTGTCACCTCTGGGGCTTCCTTGCAATCACACCCAGTTCTGCCACTTACAGCTGATGAGATGGTGGGTGAATCACTGAGTGATGCTGGGTGAATCAACCTTCTTGTGCCTCAGTTCTGCAAAATGGACTAATAGCTGTAGTTGCCTCATGCCCTTGATGTGTTAATACTCACAAAGCACTTAGAGCAGGGCCTACCACAATGTATGAAGGAAGGTGACCATTACACACATCAGAAGGCTGGGAGGCCTTGCAAATAGAATGAACTGCAAAATGTACCCTGAATGTGTGAACCCCTCAGATGCAAAGGAAATGGCAGCTGTCCTATACACCTCTCTCTTCCAAAACGGGAATGAGTCTAATGCTCCCTGGAAATAGCCCAGCTTGGCATGTAGAACCCCCAGAATTAAGGTGAACAGTGGTGTAGGCTGGTTACATGGAATTACTTTTCAAGACTCAACAGTCTTGGCTCTGACTTCAGCAGCACAGAGAAGGGCCAGAGCATTGAAGGTGTCCACAGCAAAGACCAGGGACCCTCTGCCACATTCAAACATAGCCATGGCCACCTGCCCCAGGAATATAATGCATAGGTACCCTGCGGCAGCCATGGTGAGGCGCAGATGACAGCACACGGTAGGACCAAAGACATGGGATTCTGTCCCATCCGGTGCATCAGGGCTGTGCACATTCATTCATCTGCTCAGCAAGCACTGAGCAGGCAGACTGTCTGCAAGGAAGCTCGGGAGGGTGTGGCTTTCTCCTGGAAAGGATACTAGAGAACAACAAACTGTGCAGGACCTGCTGTGTACCAGTCCCCATGCTGGGTGTTTTACTTGCATTATCTCAGTTGCCTCCCCTTGGGAGGCAGGCACTGTGATGCTCTCTCAGCACATCAGTTACCAGGAAAGCTCAGAGAGGGAAGGGCCTTGTCCAAGGATACATGGCCATCCTATAGCAGATCAGCTTTCTAAACCAGGTCTGGGTCAAAGTCCATGCTGTGCTATTCTAACCCCAGAAACAGACAAGGCCCTGATGTCATGCGATCCAAAGGGCCCCACAAGCAGCCCTCTCTGAAAGGAGAGGACACAGTCACTGCTGGCCCATCCTGGAACAAAGGCAGAAGGTGGACAGGGAGTAGGGGGTGAGGGGTGGCCAGGGGACAAACACCAGCCATGGGATGGAGGCTTGAAGTGGAGCAAACGGCAGATGGTTTGGAGCCTGGCCCTGCCAGACTCCATCTGCTGAATCCAGACGCTCAGGAGTCCCGAGTCCCCAAGCCATGTTCCTTGTGCATCTGAAATAGCTGCAGACAGCAGGCTGAGAACCCCGGGGATGCGTCAGCAGAAATGCTTGTAGAACAGGCTTCCAGAGGAGTCTCAAGGTCAGAGCTCACACAGGAGCTGGGTCTGTGTGTCCTGGCCACCACCCCCACACAAACACAGCTACCTGGGGGCACCTCCCCTGCACCCACTGAGGCTGGTGCCACCTGAGGGCTTAGGCCCAGAGGCTGAATTAATCCTGCCAGGTAACCTTCAACCACTTTATAGCCGAGTGGACTGAAGATCAGAGCGGGAAGGTCATCTGCCCAAGGTCACACAGCAAGGACAAGGCAGGAAGCTGTACTCTATTCAAGGCCTGATTCTGCTTCCCAGATGAGAAACCTGTTTCCCACAGAGCCAGGAAGCCTGGAAGCGTGCTGTTCTTCCAGTCTCTCCTCAAACCTGTGGCAGTTCACAAATGCCCTCCCCTTCAGGGAAAAGAAGTCCTTATTGTGGTCCACTCAGGGCCCAGACATCACAGCAGTCTTGTCTGGGGGACTCGGGAAGGAATGAAATGAAGTGAAAGGATGAGGGGGCAACCCCCTATGCTAACTTGGCAGGTGGACGCAGGAATCTGCAAAGGAGGCAGGCGAGGCCTTGCTTGGATGACGTCAAAGCCCAGATGCCACCTGGGCACTCAGGGCCACCTCAGCAGAATGGGGCTCCTTCCCCCAGCCCAACCCCAGTTTCTAGGCCATAATGGTGCTATTTTCAGCTCTTTGCTCTTTCTGCTTCTTTAGTCTGATGCACCAAGAGCCTGAGGCTTTGTGGCTCTTCCCCAATTCTAGGTATTGGGAAACCGAGACACTAGGTCACAAAGTCTTCTGGAATGTCACTAGGGGAGCCACAGACTTCTGCCTGAAGGGGTTGCTGACAGGGAGAGAAGGGCAGAGAAAGTGAGAGTGAGAATAACAGAAAAGAGAAGAGACTTCGGGAGAAAAGGCAGCAAGGGAGGGAGTGATGGGAAGAGACAGCCCCTCCCCATACCCACCAAGGCCAGAGCCCACCTAAGCACTTAGACCTGGCAGCTCAATTAATCCTGCCAGGTGCCCCTCACTCAGTTTACAGCAGCAGGGAAAAGAGGACAGTGAGGTGGTGGCTGGTCAGAGCTGGGGCTAGGAGGGGAGCCTGGCATCCCAGGAAAGACAGATTGGGATTGGGGGGACAGCGATTAAGCTGAGGTAAACCAGTAAGTTCCGGCACTCCTGGGGGGCCAGACCATTGGTGTGACTAGACCCTGAGGTGACAGCCACACTGGTGGAGATGGGGGTCCTTGGACCCCCAACTTTTCCAAGCACAGGGTGGGGGTGGAAGTCTGGTGGTCAGAAGGGGAAGGTTAGAAGAGTGGGCTGCAGAGAAGCATTCCTGAAAGCAGCTAAACGGAACTCAGAGTGGCTGGTGTGGCTGAGACAGCGAGGACGGCCCCTGCCACCAGGCCTGTACCTACAACCCAGAGTAGGAGTCACTGCCTCCTCCCAGCGAGGAGGGAGGGTCTGTGCTACCACTGAACAGACCGTGCTTCCTCCCACTAGGCTGAAACCTGGCCCCACATCTTCCTCCCTGTGGTCTTAGGAAAAGGATGTCAGTGGAAAGAGAATGTGACCCAGAATCTCCAGGTTAGGGCTGGAAAGGCCTGAGGACTAGGCTGGGAATCAGGGCTCCTGCAATGGAGGGCGGGGCCCTGAGAACATGGCTGGGGGAAAACATTCCAGCTCCATTTTCATTAACCTCTGACTGAAATGCTACATTGCCTTCCTTTACTAATGGAGGCAACAAAGCCTCAGTACAATCAGCCACTGTTACCCACAGAAGTCACCCAGCTCCCCCACCACATCCCAGCTGTTGCAGATGTCACAGAATCCTTTTTGTGTTCATCACAGCTTCACAATCACAGCGGTCACTGACCCGCAGCTCAAGCTAGTTATTGCTAATAAGCAGCACGTGTTTTACAATGTGTTTCCATATTTTGAAAATGGTATTTTGTGAAATAATTTGCTTCCCATTTTATCTTTAAACAGTTAAAACTGTTGTTCTGAAAAGGGGCCCCAGGGTTTCACCAGCCTGCCAGAGGGGTCCCCGACACAGAAATGATGAAAAACTGTCATAAGTCAATGCTTGGCTTGATTCCTCCATTTGACAGCTGGGAGAGTCTGTGCTGAGGGAAGCAGGAGACAGCCCACTTCAAGCAGGCTCTCACCTCCCCACACTGGGCTCTGTTTGGTGAAAACAGCTTCCAGCACCCCAAGGTCCGGTAGGGGGAGGTCAGTGTCCCCCTGTATAAACCACTGTAGATACAGCAATGTGCTGGCTGGGAGGAGACGTCCTATTCAGACCTGGCCATGGAAAAGTTGCAGCCACCAAGAGGCATTAATGCCTTGGGCAAATGTATGGTTCTGGGAAGGTAGGGGGCAGGTGCTGAGGCCTCCCTGGGATGGAGTGGGCTGTTCTACTCAAGGAGGATATGTCCCAGCCTCTCTGCACCCCCTTCCTGGGGTGGAGAATGTGGTGACAACACACCTGCACACCCGAACAGGAGCTGCAGCCTCTCCAGGTCACCCCCATCCACCCTGCACCTTTGGGCTCTCTTCATACACAAGGAGGGGAGGCTTCTTAACAGATGGAAAAAGGATCATATCGCTTCCTTCCTAAAGAATAGGGCACGTCCCAGTTGCCAAGTCCCGACTTCAATGGCACCTGCTCCATGGGTACAAGGCTGGCCTTGACCTCTGCAAGCCCTTTTTCCCTACAATCCTCAGAAGTGCCCTCTCCCAGCCTTTGCATCAGTAACAGAATTGGTTCCTCTACACTCCACACCTGATACACCCTCTTAACTTCACTGCACCTTAAGAACAATCAACAGCCATCCAGTCTTATTAGCCCACTGTACAAATGTAGAAACTGACGCTCAGAAGGCTTTTATGCACTGCCCAAGGTGACATGGCTACTAGTCTGAAGAGCTGAGCCAGGTTGGGAGGAATCCAAAGCCCATGCAATTAAGCCCCTCTGCCACAGGCCTGCTGGCACTAGAAGACGCATTCAAGAAACGTCAGGCAGGCCATTCTTCTTTCACTCTGCTCTCCTGGCCAACATCTTTACAGGGAAAAATCGTATTGTTTGAAGGCGGTAAAAAATGCTCAAGGCTGACTCTCTATTAGACAAATGGAAAATAAATATAATTTGAGGATGGAGGAAAAGCTGCTTCTGATCTCCTTCGATTTGACCGTTTCTGGTTTGAGGGGAAGCGGCTGCAGAATGAGCCATGTTTAACCTGGGATCGATAACAGCACAGCATGACCCAGAGAACTCAGGCTAAATGGAAACTGGCTCCATCTGGGGCACGCGTCTGGGGCATCTGGGTCACAGACAGCCAGTCGCCTGATGCCGCCTTGCCCGTCTGAATGCCAGAGCAAAGGACATCTTCCTACAACATGGGAGGCAAACGTTTGGAAGGCCAAGTGGTAGAAGAGGATCTTTCAGGTGGCTGGAGAAATGGTCTCAGTTTTGCTTCTGCTCCACATTTTCTGGGCCTTCACTCAGTGCCAGGCTCTGAATTGGCACTGGGGACACAGACAGGAGAAGGATGTGGTCCCTGCCTGCACCTTGCCAGCTCTCCCTGACCCCTGGGGAGGGGCAACCCATGAAGAAGCTAAAGCAATGATGAGTGATTTAGCAGAGAAAGGAAAAGCTTGGGAGCTCCATGCAGAAAAGAATTTTGGCCAGAAGAGAGAAATGTTTTTGATTCTTGTCCCCTGAGATTTGGGGTTTGTTACTCAGCATTACTGCAACAAAAGCTTATTAATATGTGGCATTGTTACAGACCAGTAGCTGGCACTTACTGGTGAATAAATATTATCTCAAGCTTTCTCCCTCTGGAGGAAGCTACGGTTCTTGTTTGAAGACACACAGAAGTGGTCAGAGCACAGAGCTGCTATTCCAGGCTGTGACTCTGAAAGTGCGTACTCCCCCTGCCCCATCCCAGACCTCTTTATGAGGCCCATGAGTTAATTTGGGTGAAAGGTCTTGGAAGTGATGACATGAGACACAGTGGCCAGGTGGCTGAATTGCTGCTAATAATGTGGCGTGTTACCTTTTGATCTTTTTTTCCCAGAAGCTAGCCTGGTGGCCCCTGGGCCAAATACACCCCAAAGAATCTTTTTGTGTGTCCTCCAGATACAGAGAAGGCTCTCAGAAGTGGGGGAGACTTGGAGGTATACCTTGATTGTACAGATGGGGAGACTGAGGCCAAAAGTGAGTGGGAGGCTTTCTTGAGAGCACAGTGTGTTGGAGGGAGGGCCAGGGTAGATTAAATACATGGGGTCCACATTCCTTGTGGGGACAGTGCCCTGCACAGCCTGTGGGAAGGCTTTCAGGTGGAGGTGGTTCTGCCCATACAGCATGGGTCCATCAGTCTCTGGTTTGAGGCCTGCTGTGTGCGTTGGTGGTGAGGGGCATTCCCGAAAGATACCCAGGCAGGGGCTGACCCAGCAGCAGGAGGAGCTAGGACCCGTAGAGACCATTGTCACACATCTTAGCAACTCAGGCTGCACGCAGCCTTCCCAATCCCTTCTTGGCACCCAAACCTTTGGGCCTGGCTGATTCCTGAGAATGAACCAATTCATTCTGGTATAAACCTGTCTTGGTGTATTCTCAATAATCAAGGTGAGGGATTAAAAGTAAGTCAGACCAAGTCAACCCTCTGCTTTTACCTGCCAAGGGCTCTCATCTCACTCAGTCAAGGTCAATGTCCTTAGCGCACCACCTGACCTGCCCTGCACTCCCTCTGCTCTGGCCTTATTGGCCTCCTGGACTTTGCTCAGGCACTGAGGGCATGCCCTCACCTCAGGGCCTTTGCATATCCTGTGTTATGAAATGCTCTTCTCGGCTCGGTGCCTGTGGCTCAACGGGCTAAGGCGCCAGCCACGTACACCTGAGCTGGCGGGTTCGAATCCAGCCCGGGCCCGCCAAACAACAATGACGGCTGCAATCAAAAAATGGCCGGGCATTGTGGCGGACGCCTATAGTCCCAGCTACTTGGGAGGCAGAGGCAAGAGACTCGCTTGAGCCTGGGAATTAGAGGTTGCTGTGAGCTGTGATACCACGGCACTCTACCCAGGGTGACAGCTTGAGGCTCTGTCTCAAAAAAAAAAAAAAAAAATGAAATGCTCTTCTCTCATTCTCTCAGATGTGAGCAGGGCTCTGGCAGGTCTTCACTCTCCCTTCCTTGCCTCCTGCCTTTTCTCCTCAGCACCTGTCTCACATCACAGCCTGCTGTATATTTCAGCTCTCTTGTCTTGTCGGTTGTCTGCCACTCCTGCTGTCCTCTAAATTCCACCATGGGAAGGATTTCTTTGTTGTTCAACACTGTATCCCCTGCGCTAGAGCTGCATATAGCACTCAGCATGTCCTCAATCAATTCCTGAACAGGAGGGAAGGAAGAGGAGGAGGAAAGGAGGAGATGGATGATGGACGACTAGACAATGCTGAACAAGCAGCTGGTGTGACCCTTCTGGGGAGAATCTCAGCCAGACGGTAGGGTTATCAGCACCAGCTCAGAGGCAAGCAGGCCTGGGTTGGAACCCCAACTCCACCGCTCACTGGCTGTGTGACCTTGTGCAAGTTGCATCTCCTCTCTGAGCTTTAGTCTTCTCCTCTGTAAGATGGGATCTCAGCAGCACTTGCCAGTCCTAGCTACTTGCATCTAAAGCAGACATTGGAAAGCGTGATCACAGTGCCATGGAGAACTCTTAGCAAGCGTCAGCTACTAGTGTTATGGATAAAAGCCCAAATATTAACATTAACATGGGCCAGGCTCTGAGCTGGGCACAAGGCATTCCATGGTGACTCTAGACACAGTCGTTGGCTCCATGCAGCTAGAGGACCTGGGGCGGGTAACTGGGGCGACCTGAACAGTTATGAGAACATAATGAGGCAGGAGCTGTGACCAAAGGAAGCCCAGGGAGCCCAAGGAGCCAGGTTCTGAAAGTCACTGCCCTTGAGAAGATCAGGGAAGTCTTCTCGGAAGAGGTGGCTTCTAAGGTAAGGGCTAAAGTGCACATAGGAGACAGGCCATGTGAACTGGGAAGGGAAATATTCTAGACAGACAGCAAATGGCAGGTGCAAAGGCCAAGAGGTCTCTCAACCTCAAGCACGGGAATTACCACCCTCATTCTATAGATCCTGAAACTGAGCTCAGAGAGGTCAAACAACTTCCTGAGGTCACACAGGAAGGAAGTGGCAGAGCTGGGATTTGAATGGAGGGCATTCTCACTCTAGAGCCTGAGGAAGCCTGACAAATGGGTGACCAGGAGAGACGGTGAGCACCAAGAAGCAGCCCCAGTCCCCACTAGGACTGGGTGCAGACGTGAGAGAGTGACAGGAAGGGCCACAGCCCTCAAATTCCACCCTGGCTAAGGCACACCCACAGTCCCCACCCCGCAGGAAGGACGGTACCTCCATCAAGTCTATAAGCCACAGCAGCCGCTCCTGGGGGAGGAAGGGTGAGCAAAAGGCAAAAAGAAAAATAAATCAAATAAATATTAGGGAATGGGTGGGCACAGCAACAACCCGGTCCCCAAATGCGCGTGCACACACACACATGCAGAGTAAACATGGTTCCCCAAATCCCTTTTCTATTTACCTTGAAGGCTTTGGGCAGAAATAAAGGAAGGAGAGGGGAAGAAAGAGCCCCATTGTTGTAACCAACACCCCTCATGGTGCCTGCCTCCCTCAGGGAAACAGCTGAGTCCCCACTGCTCTGAAGCAATGACACTTGTCCCTGACGAAGGGCATTTAGGAGATGGCCATTCACCTTAGGGCAGGGCTGGGGCCATTAATCCCATTTGGCAGGTGGAAAGATGGGCTCAGAGAAGGGAAGTGAATTGTCCAAGGCCACATCTGCTGACGATAGGCAGAACTTCAAGGAGGAGCCTGTTTGGAAGCCTCGATCAGAGAAGGCCTAGATTTCAGGGAGGCTCAAACCCTGCCACAGCAGAGCAGCCGAGTCTGTGAAATGGAGCTCCAAGCTGTGCGCGTGGAGGGCACCCATGTGGGTCGAAGGTCACAGGAGCAGTGGCAGGTAGTTCCTCAGCCTAGTGCTTCCAGAGCCTGCAAGTGTCCATGAGGCCCTGGATGCAAATCTCCAGGTGGTTTTCCTTAGCCAGGCTGTGGCTGATCAGAAAGAATTGCGGCTTCACCTGCCTTCGGAGTGTGGGCAGCTTTTGTGGGATACTGGTACTAGCAGTTTCCTCCTCCTGGGCCCACGGGCATCCTCCCAATAAGCTGGGGGAAGTGGTATCACTACCTCACTGCAAGTGAGGAAACTGAGGCACCAAGAGGTGAAGCAACCTTTCCACGCTGACTCTCCTGCCTGGAGACTTTCTTAGTACCCACTTTCAGGACAGCATCTTGGTCAAGCTTAGTCCTAACCCTGACACGTGTGTGCTATCTGGTGGGTCATGGACTTTCAGAACAACCAATCCTGAGTGGCTCTCACCTAAGAAACTTGGGGAGGGGCTTAGGGACTACCCTTTTTTTCTGTCCCCAAAGACTCCCTGCAGGGGACGGCCTCCTCCCTGCCCCCAGAAGTCCCAAAATATGAAGCAGGCTCCGCTGCAGCCATGCTCAGCCCTAAAGAAATGCATGGCAACTTACGGGCTCGTCATGGGAAGGGGATGGTAGGGATGGGGTAGAAGAGTAGAAGATACCCCCAGAAACCCAGAGCTAAAGGAAAGCCACACTGGGAGTTGGCATCTGCAAACGAGAGAGGCACACACTCCAGCTCAGGCTGTTTCCAGGCAGCTGTGAGCTCACCCTTGCCCATTTACCACGTGCATCTGCAACCCTGACCTCCCTGCACCCCTGAGCAACTGCCCCTGCTCTGGTTCACTGGGACAACTAATGCTGAGGCTGTGTTGAGTCGAGAATCCACCAATAAGAGCACCCAGTTCAGCATCTGGGAGCAATGGGCCGTGAAGCACTGCACTTCCTCCCTCCCCTTCCACAGGAGTGGGTGCATGGTCAAAGGCAAGAAGTGGGAGCATGGAGGAGAGGGTGGCATGAGGCTGGGCCTCGCGGCCTCAGCCCTGACTCTTCCCACCACGTGGATGGTTATCAAGGCATGTCCTCCTGTCCCTTTCTTGCAAAGGCCACCTGGGTTTGCCTCCAAGCATCCTGGGGACAAAACCACAGCCCAAGATGAACCAGATGCTTTTCTGGGGGATCTGGTGAGTCTGCAAGAAAGCCAAGCTGGGCTTGGGGCTCCATAGGCAACAGGGTGGCCTCTCAGGGACAACACAAAGCACGATCCAACTCCCCATGACCAGTGCCACTTACTGAGAGCTCAGCAGGAGCCGGGCATCCTGCCAAATGCATGGCTGTGCTTTCTCATTTCATCCTCCCACGATTGTAATTATTTTTCCTACCTACCTAATCACCTATTTTTGTCACCTTTCTTTCACAGCCCCCGGGCCCCCAGACTGTGAGCCCTGTGAGGCAGAGGCATGTCTCTCTTGTTCCCCCGGTGTCCTGCATAGCCACACAGGCACTCAACAACCATCAGCTTTTTATTTTTGCAGTTTTTTTGGCCAGGGTCGGGTTTGAACCTGCCACCTCTGGTGTATGGGGCCGGCACCCTATTCCTTTGAGCCACAGGTACCGCCCACATCCATCAGGTTTTTACCAGTGAGGAGAGGGAGGCTCAGAGAGGCCAGGCACAGAGCTGGTAAGTGCTGGGATCTGGATTCAGACTGGTCTCACACCAAAGCCTCTATCTTAATCCTGCCCTGGCTGCCAAGCCAGGGACGGGGCGGGGGCAGCTCACCCTGGCCGAGCTGACAGTGGTGGAGGTGCCGTGGCTGCCTGTGGACGATCCTGTGTCACTGTAGGAGACCATGGAGTAAGTGTCCCCAGCCCCAGGGCCTGGAGGCTGCCGTGCCTTCATGGACTCGATTTCGCGCCTCAGCACCAGGTGGTCGAAGCGCTCTAGGTCTTGTGGGGAAATGATGCCTCTCACCTCCGACAGGAGCGAGAACTAGAGTGGGGACAAGAGGGGCACTCAGCGGGTCTCCCTGACGTCCTCTCCTCCTTAACCCTCCATGGCTCTCCAGTGACCTCAGGAGAAAGGCCAATGCCTTTGCCTGGACACTGGGCCCTGCACGATCCCACTGCTCCTTCTGGACACCTCCTTGGCATGCGCACCTGTGATGCCCTGAACACACCACGTTTCACGCCGCAGAGCCTGTGGTTGTCCCTTCCCCTAGAGTGCCCTTCTCCCTACTTATCTCTGAATCAAATCTTTCAAAATGTAACCCCTCCCAGTGGATTAAATCCTTCCTCTGTTCAGCTTCTGAATGTCAGACTCCCAGTACAGCAGTGTTCCCACAGCGGGCGGCTTGGCATAGTCACCTGCAGGGGTTGGGGGGTGTTGAGACCATCCCTAGATGTGAGGAGTTCACCGGCCCAGGATGGCGCCTGGCATTGCTTTTTAAGGACAATCCAGTTGATTCTAAATGTGCACTCAGTGTTGGAAACCCCTGAGTTAGGGCCCCAATCCCAGGGCACTCGGTCTTTTTCCCCAGAATGTGGAGCTTTCTGGAGGAGGGGCTGCCTCGGGCCCCAGTCTCTGTTCAGCGGGGTGAGTTCCATACCGGCTGCCTGTAGGATCTCAGGGGGACAGAGGGAAAGCCTTTGAAAAGCTGAGGCCAGGCCGGGGGAGGGTGTGGTCACCTTGGCGTGCGTGTTGAGCAACTCGAACAGGGCCATGACCAGGGCCTCCAGGGAGACGCTGCCGCCGCGGTACTCGTCCAGGTAGTAGGCCATGGTGGCCCGCTCCTGCTCATTCAGCAGGTGCCGGGCCTGCTCCTCCAGCAGCACGCGGGTCTGGTTCCCCAGGCTGCTCAGGGTCACCTGGGAGCCGGCCGGGCCTTTATAAAACCCTGGCTGAAGGACAGAAAGGCAGAGGCCAGGAATTCCGAGCAGCTCTGGGACCAAGTGGCCAAACCAAGCCGGCAGCAGCACTGCAGGGGCCCCTCCCTCAGTGGTCTCAGCATGCGTGGGAACCCCCACGGGACATCTTGACGGGGGCCCTTGTGGCACTTTGTTATCTCATGTCATTCCGCAACCATCTGAGTCCAGCAATATTACTACAGTTCCTGTTTTATTCCTTAGGCTTCAAAAGCTCCTTTGGGAAACCAGGGATGATAATAGTACCTACGTTTCCAAAATACAGCTCAGACCTGCGCACGTGCCCCTGCCACAGCCCCTCCGATCCCCAGCTGTCTCCCCTTTGGTGCCCTCAGTCCTGTCGCCTACACAGAGCTGCTGAAGCCGTCTTGTGAAAACACACACCTCCGGTGTTGCTACCTTGCTGAAAGCCCTTCCATGCCATCCCCTTATTTTAGGTTAGAAGTTGGGCCTCTCAGCGTAGCCTATGAAAACCCTCGGGATCTGGCCATCCTTCCTGCTGCTGTCTTGCTTCCAACACCACCCGAGGTCCCTTATCTTCTGTTTTCCAACAATCCAGGCCCTCGCTGCCTCAAGGCTCTGGCACGTGCTGTTCCCTCCAACTGGCTCATCCCCGCCCCCTGCCTGTACCCCACAACTTGTATTTAACATTTAGTTTACTGATCAAGGGTGTGTCGGCTCCGTGCCCTCTCCCTCCTGCCCATTGAAGTCAGGTGTCTCATCCCTTATTCTCTCTCTCATCACTCCCAGCACCCAACTCGACAGTACTGAGCATCTGTTCAAATTACATATTTGTTGGACGGTCGGTTTTGTTTTTACGCTTCTATGAGGGTGTGACCTCCATGACAGCAGGGACCTGGTCTGCACTGTCCACTCCCGTGAACCCTGGTGCCAGGGTGGTGACTCTGCGGATGGCAGGGTGGGCAGTCAGGGGCTGCCAGACCAAAATGAGACAGTGTGTGCAAGCTGCGGCACCCTCTGCCTGACCAGGTCTCCCCCACTGGGGGACTAGGAAAGAGAGGAGACATCCTAGGATGAAGAATGCCTACCTTGTTTGTGCCTTCTGTTTTGAGATCTCCAGGAAACCTGTGGGGAGAGACGACATGCCTGAGTAGTTCAAATAGGCATGAGCAGGGGAAAGGCGGATTTGGAGCAGGAAGAGCGAAGCTTTCAGAGGGTCACACATCATGGCTGCCACTTGCCACCAGCTCAGTTTGGGGGCTGCTCAGGGGAACATGAACCCCTGGACAGATGAGCAGCTTCCAGCCTTACCTCCCAATTAACAATGTGGACAGTGCACCCAAAACTCATCCAAGGTGGACTCCTGCATTATTGCCAACCTTCCATCACCAGTCAGGTGACTCAAGGAATGGAGAAAAGAAACGGTGACTGACAGGTGACCTTGGGGTCTGGCCAAGCCCAGGGACAGTGGCGATGGGCAAACCGGAGATCCCAAATCCAATCTGCAGGTGCAGCTCAGCTCCTGCCCATGGCGGCCCAGGGTGCCAAACTTTCTGATTTCTAAGGAGTACCCAGAAATCTAGTTTTTTACACAAAATCAGATGTCCTTTTAAATGTTGGTAACTAATTTAAAAAATGTACACTACTGTGCAGGTGGAAGGAAGGGAGGGCAGGAGAGAAAAAAGGATTCT
This sequence comes from Perodicticus potto, assembly GCA_963574655.1. Taxonomy (NCBI): domain Eukaryota; kingdom Metazoa; phylum Chordata; class Mammalia; order Primates; family Lorisidae; genus Perodicticus; species Perodicticus potto. The sequence goes on along the minus strand of CAUYRH010065916.1, from coordinate 27,360 downwards.
TTGGGGTGTATTGGGCCCAGGGGCTACGAGGCTGACGTCTGAAAAAAGAGTGAAAGGTAACATGCCACGTTATTAGCAGCTCTTCAGCCTCCTGGCCACTGTGTCTCATGTTATCATTTCCAAGACCTTTTCACCAAAATTAACTCACAGGCCTCATTAAGAGGTGGGGGATGGGGCAGGGTGAGGATCCCCACTTTCAGATGAAGCAAGGAAGGACTGAGAATGAGTTAAGTGATGTGCCTGAGGGTGAATTAAAAATGAGAGCACTAGAGTATAGTTTAGCTTTCTGGGGGAAACCAAGGCCAAGAGATGAGAGGAAGGGGTCCCAGGTCATGTCCTGCAAGGGAAAGGGGCCCTGATATGGGGACCCCAGGCTCTGAGAGCTGGTGTGGTGGTGGGATTGGAGGGGGCTATCCGTAGCACTCAGAAGCCTGGGTGTCTGCAGGTCAGAGTGAGCAAAGTGGCCTGACCCTGCTGCGTTCACGGCAGTCTCCTCGATCCGGGAGCTGGCGATCCACTTAGTCTCATCCACGGTGGTACAGGCGTGGGGCAGCCTCCCAATGTCCTTCACTGTCAGGATGAGGTGCCGAGATGACTTGAGCAGCTGGACCGCTTCATCATGTAGGATGCTGAGAAAGCTGCGCCCATTCACCTCTAGAATCTGGTCCCCAACCTGCCAACACCACCATAAACACAGTTACCCGGCCTGTCTGCAGAGCACTAACTCACGCTAGAGCTTCCCAGCCCCGATCCCAGCACACCGTGGTAATTCAATAGAAAATAAAAATCATCAGATGATTAAGAAGACGTGGATTCCCATCCTTCCCAACTCCAGGACCATCTCCGCCACAGCCCAGTGGAGACAAGCACGTCACACCAGTCTAGTTTGCTCCTTGACATGTTTCTCTGATGAACATCCCACTATCCCAAGGCTTAGAAAGGTTAAACACATAGAGTTAGTGAGGACGAGCGCTGGGGTCAGGCTTGCCCCAAGGCCTATCTGCTTTCTGCTACTGGGCTCCCACCAGGAGCTCTGTTTGGGGACCATGTGGTATCATTTCAAACCCAGTGTGTCCAAATCTACCATCCTACCATCCTTCCCTGGCCCCACCTATAGCAGCCACATCTGAAAACCTGACCCCATCACCAACTCCACCTGTACTCCCTGGAATACAGGTTTCAGTAAGTCCCTTCCTCCAGCCCCAGCAGCCCCCATCCCCGGGTCCCCACATGTTCCCTCCTAGGGTCCTGAGCCAGCATCTTCCTCACTGTGCATTTCTATTTGAGTAGGCCATGGTGCCAGACTAAGTTCATCAACTTTTGGCTTTCGTAACTAATCCGTCCCTGCTTAAAAGCCTCCAAGGCCCCCCGTGATTTAGGAGGCAGCAAAGTGCTATGGCCAAGGGTTTTAAACATCATCAGACCTAGGTTCAAATCCCGGCCCTGCTATTTCCATGCCACGTGACCTAAGGAATCCAGTGTAGCTTCTGTGCCTCGCGTTCGCAGGGTGTAAAAAGGGGGTCCTAGTCTGTAGTCCCAGAGATTCAGGAAGCCGAGGAGAGAGAATCCCACAAGTCTAGGAGTTTGAGGGTGCAGTGAGTTACGATGATGCCACTGCACTTCAACCTGGGTGACAGAATGAGACTCCATCTCTAAAAGGGGGGGAGGGGTTGTCCTTTTCCAAATTTCTATAGTCATCAGCATCTGTTTCCCAATGCCACACAGCAATATCTACAATCCCTTCTCCCTTTCTGTATCTCTGAGCTCTAGGGTTGAGAAACCTAGGTCCCTGGGGAATTAGGGAGCGCCCCCCCCCACCCCCCCCACTGGCCAGTCTCCCTCTAAGGAGCTTGAGATGAGACTCTACACCTCATTCAGGGCTTGGAACCCAGCAAGTGCATAATAATAAGTGCTTATGCACAAAGGTGTGGATAGTCCCACCTGGGGAAGGGCCTCGGCAGCCCCCTCCCCCCTCTCCCTCTGATGCTAAGAGACAGAGCTGCAGTGAGCGCTGGCTCTCCTGGGCACCCAGGCCTCGCTGAGAGCGATGAGGAGACTCATTCCTGCCAGGCCCAGTCGCACCCATTAGTTACACAGCCTCCCTCCGTGGCATCTCCACCTCTCAGCTTTGAGTCCTCTCAGCTGCTACCCACTGCTCTCAGCTAGAGCCAGCTGCACTTTTCATCTGAAGAGGTTTGTTTTCTTGAGTATCCCCCTCAATAGCTTTCGCTTTTGTTGCACTAAGAGAATCGATTTTAATCTTCCCTTTAACACACTTTATTTCATCCAGGCAGTGTAATTAAAGGAACTGGTGTCCGAGAGAGCAGATATGTAAGGACAGCCTTTTGTGTGCAGACCTTTTCCCAAAGGTCCAGGCTGGGCGTGGAGTCTGGGAGGAGAGGGGACAACTTAATTCCAAGAGCATGGACCTGACCTTCTATGAGGCTGGGGGGAGGTTGCTGGATAAAGTATAAGATCCCCAAATAAACTTGAATTGCAGATAGACGACAAGTAGTTTAAACATACATGTATGCCGCAGACACTGCATGGGGCATACATATACTTACAAAAAGTATTCACTGTTTATCTGAAACTCAAATTTAAATGGCATCCTGTATTTTCATTACATAAATCTGGCTACCTGGTGGTAGATGTGCCAGTGGATCTTATGGGGCTGATTTAGTGCTATGGTTTCCAAACTTCATTTATTCATCCTCACCCTAAGCCAGACACCTGTCACTAATTCAACCTCAGTCCCTGGGATTACCCAGCATGCCACTTACCTCAGCCTCATCTTAAGCATTAATATCTGTGAAATTATAGGTTTGCTGTGCTAGTCACATTTCCCTCATGCCTGTTAAATAAATGCATCCCTGTGAGATTTGTAAGAGGCAGTGCCGGGGGCCTGCGCAATCTAGCTGGGGAACAGCCAGGAAATGGGAGGCATTCTTGGGAAAACCTGACTTACTGGGGGGGGGGGTGAGCCCACCTTCCCAGTCTCTTTTAAATCTTCTCCTGTCTCTTCCTCTCCAGGGCAGGGGTGTCCAACCTGTGCCGTGGGGGCCACATGCTGATTTTGTGAGGTCCTTTTTTGCTTATCTGTGGTGTCAAATATCATGAAAAGTAAGCACGAACTTTTTTTATGGCTAATCGGCTTTCATTAGTGTTTGTACATTTACTGTAGGCTCAAGACAACTCTCATTCTTCTAATGTTCAACAGAGAAAAAAAAAAAAGTTGGACACCCCTGCTCCAGGGCCTACTTTGAAACCATTTCTAGGCAGGGTTACTTCAGGGTAGCCACAAGGCCTTCCCCAGCATCTGAACTGGTCATCTCTCTCATTTTTTCTTTTTTTCTTTAAATTTGTTGGACAGCTTCCCGAGGCCCAGAACCCTGCCAGGACAGTTGCCTACATGCTCACTGCGACAGACTTCACAAACCCACTTTCAAACAGGTCCCGGGCCTCCCCTGCTGCCCACAGCGGCCCTGGGTGGCCAGTGAGGTGTAGACCTCCACCCTACCCTATAGCCCCTAGTTTTAAACTCAGGCAGCCGTGACAAAGTGACTGAGTAGTCCTGCACAACACTCAAGTACCCTCTGAACCTCAGTTTTCTCATCTGGGAGACGGGCGTGATACTACCAACAATCCCAGGTAGCTGTGAGAATCGAATGCTTCCCTTCAATAGGGAAGAGATGGATTTGGAGACGCCAAGCAGCTTGCCTGACATGGCCCAGCATTTGAATACAACCCTCTCATCTCCCTACTCCCCTGTGCCACCTGCATCCTAGCACCGCGTTGGCACATAGGAGCGGTCTGGTAAATGGTGAATAGGTGCAGACCTACCCTTCATTAGACCAGTTCATTTGTCTCCCCTTTATCCTCAGTCTGGGGGATGTGAATTTCGATGTGTTACTTTCAAAAGTCTTAATCTCACTCTCCCAAAGAGAAGCTGAGAGCTCTGTTTGTTCATTGCAATGTGGCTTTTTCTTACCCACTGAAGCCAACTCAGTTAGATGGCACATAGGTAAACAAGGCCAAAAATAAAATAAAGAGGCAAAGATGCTGCCTCTGTCAGGGCCTTCCCTACAGATGGGGAGACCAAAGCCCAGAAAGGACAGGGACTTGCCCAGGGCCACAGCAGGAGGCAATGGCAAAGCCCAGCCCCTGGGGTTGCCATGAGAACACTCACAGCTCCCAGAACTCACTGGGACAGGCCATGCCAGAGCACAGAGAGACCGGTGCAGAGCGTGAACGAGTGTCTGTCACTGCACAGTGCACTTGTGGGGCGGTGATGGAGGACACAGAAGGATGAACAAATAAAGGCAGCTTGATGTTATTTGTCACCACAGGTGTACTATTTATCACGGCTGATGGAGGAGCGGATGGTGCTAAGATGGGACCATGGACTGTCCTTCATCTTAGGGTGGGAAAAAGACTCCCCCATCATCGACATCCCTCCAGATGACAGGCTTGTGTTCGGGATGCTCTGAGGACGGTGTGAAGGGGCTTCAAAGAGGACAGGACACTAATTTCCCTGAACTTGGCCAACCACCAGGGAGCAAGGAGCTCACTTCCCTCAGGTCAGAGGCGGCCCCAGGGGCATGGAGGAGGATGTCCGTGGGCAGTGTAGTGCTCAGCCAAGCTTGGTCGACAGTCACCTCTTAGGAAAATAATTTTACCATTCCCTCAAAATGGGGGTAACAAGACTGCCAACAGCTAGTGTTATGCAACCACACAAAAGGCCATCTGTCGTGTGGTTCTGAGCACAGACCCGGGAGTCCAGGTCTAATCCCAGACTCTGCCACTCGCTCACTGTGTGACCTTGGGTAATTTACTTAATTTCTCTGTGCCTCAGTTACCTCCTCTGGAAAACGGGTATAAAATCAGTACCTACCTCACATATGCGCTCATACACTTCACCATTGTGTCCCCAGCACCTAAAACGGTGTCTGGCACAGTGTGGGTGCTCAGTGAATATTCACTGAATGGACACATAGAAAGTACGTAAAAGAGTATTTACTATATAGTAAGTGCTCAATGAATGTTAGCTACATTTTTGAAGAACCATGCTTACCCCTGATATCACCCTCAATCTCTCACCAATGAAATCTTGAAATTCTACCTCCTCGGAGTTTCCCAGGGCCACCCCCACATTTCTGCCTGCCTCCTGCCCAGGCCCTGCCCCTCTACCTTCAGGTGACCAGTACATGGTGACCACACCCTTCTAGTACAGACTGCTACCCCATTTTACAGATGAGGAGCCTGAGGCTGGAAGTGGAGTCCTAACAGCTGGTATTTGGCCTTCAGTCTGGCCATGCACACAGCAGGTGGAGTATTCATGCTTGAGGAAGGGAATTAGCAAGAAGAACCTACGATGCCTGCAAACAACTCAACCCATCTTCCGGGGCTGTGTGCACCAGCGCCAGCCTCTGGGGGAAAGGACTCTGGAAGAAGCCAGCTTCTGGGATGCCTTTGCCACCCTCCCAAGGCAGTACCAAAATGAATTTTGCACCTTCAAGAAAGGACCCCATTGATTGTGGCATTATCACAATGAAAATTCAAATTGTATTAAAGAGTTTTATTGTGATTAAGAATCTTTAATAGTTTTCCACATTAGGTATAAAACTTAAATGGGCTTTGTTGTTGGTGGTGTTGTTCAGTATGAGTGAACGATGCAGTTTTAATGAGACATTAGTTTTTCCCTATAGTTCAGAAGTCAGTAAACCTTGTCCATATTTTAAAAAATGAAATAAAAAGTCAAGGTGAACACTAAGAAGGTTTCTGGAGCGAGCTCGGGTAAGGACTGGGTCTGGGTAAGCTGTTCATACAGCCTCCCTGGGTCAGAGCTTTCACCAGCCAGGATGTGAACAGAAAGGCTGCAGGTGGACCCAGCGAAGCTGATGCACGTGACTCCCAATATGACCCTTGCTTCCCTCTGGTTCCCTCTGACGTGGGCAGATCAGTTGCAGTACCTGCTCACTCTGTCCACAACACAGGCAGCTCTGAAGGCCAACAATGGTAAAACTAAGGCCAGGGGGAAGCCACGGTCTGAATTAAGGTCAGACCTAGGGCTTAGAGGCCAGTCCTCAGTTCCACCCACAGGAAAATGTGGCTTCCAAAGTAAACACAGAGAGATTACGCGGGTCAGACACAGAAAGAATGGCAACGATCGACCCCTGAGTGCCTTGCCTAGATCGGCCACCTTATTCAATTAACCTCTAAACTTAATAAGCACCACACAAGGCATGGAAGATTCCCTGTCTCATAGATGACAGCAGTGAGGCTCAGAGAGGTGAAGTCAGTTCCCCAAGGACACACAGTAAGAACCAGTGGTGCAGGATTTGAACTTAGCACAACTGCTGTTGTGATTCTGAGCATTGTATTTGCCTACTCAACATTTCAACTATGATGACTCAGAGTTACTCCAAACCAGCACTGCCCAGAAAAATCTTCCGTGATAATGAAAATGTCCCAGGGAGTAGCCACTGCTATTCAAATTAAATGAAATTAAATAAAATTAAAATTCACTTCCCCAGTAATAGGAGCCCCACTTTGACAACAGCCTGTGACTAGTGCTTCTCATCCTGAACAATGCAGCTCTAGACACAGCCCATGATCTAACCCCTGACCTGTTCCCACTCTTTCCGCCAGGCCTGGTTCTTCTCGAGGGTTCCCCATTTCAGAATTCAAGCCTAAACCTCCAAACTCATTGGCTCTGTCATCAAGCCCACTGGATTTTTCCTTTCCTCCTAAAAAGACCATCCCTCTCCACTAATTCCACTCTAGTCCCGGCCATCAACACTTCCCATCTGGACCACTGCCGCAGCTTCCTAAGTGGCCTTCCCGTTTCTGCTCTCACCACCCCAGTGCCTTCCCCGCGTGGCAGAGGGATTGTTATAAACTGCATATCTGATCTTGTCGTGCCTGGTGCCTTCCTTGCTCCTCCCTCACCTCATCCGAATGAGGCCTTATCTTCCCAACCTATCTCCCACGCTCCTCCAAAATTCAACCAGTGATAGACAGGTCCTTTTCCACCTCGGGACCTCTGCAGATGCTGTTCCTCTGCCCCAAATGCTCTTCCCTCCATTCCTCACCTGGATAACACCAACCTTCTGGTCTTAGCTCAAATGACACCTCTCCCAAGAATCCCTCTTTGATTGCCCCCTCCAAGGCAGGTAGCACTAATCCTCCCGAGGGCACCCTGCAGCACTCCCCAGTCTGAGATCACGCTGGACTGCAGGCTTTGAGTTCAAAGCCAGTGTGCTGCATTCCCCTTGAAGGGCACATGGGAGGCACCAACCTCCCATGTGCCCTTCAAGGGCGATGCAGCACACTGGCTGCGTTGTCCTTCTTTCTGTGTCTGACCCCCATAATCTCTTATCCAACCTGAATAAGATAGGATTTGAGAACGAATGAATAAGCGATTAAATGAGTGTGCATGCTAAAGAGCAAGCCAGTCCCCTGCCTGTTCCACTTCCTGCAGACAAACAGGAGACATTTTCCACTTGCGTAAAGGTTAAGTTTGACAAGGCCAAGGCGTGCAGGAAGGCTGGGTACAGGCAGCCCAGCTCTACAGACTGCAACAGGAAAAGAGCACCCAGTGTTTTTAATCAAAGGGAGGCAAAGAAGCAAACACACAAATCACAGAGTTTTCGTTTTGGCAGGAATCACATTCTGGAAAATGTGCACATTTAACCTAACCCCTCATCCTGGAAGAACAAACACTGGGGTGAGAGATAGAGGTGGGGGCGTTACAAGTTCAAGCCCTCCCTGTCAGTTGCAAAGCCGGCCTAGAATCGAGCCCGCTCACCTGCCTCCGAGCTGCTCTGTAAGAATCAGCAAGTTCTTGAGTTCAAGTTCATAGCCTTCCTAGACACAAACAGTGACCAGTCAGAAGACAGGATGGAAGGAAAACCCCATTTGTAATAACAACAGAAGGAACAAAATACTTAGGAATAAACATAACAAGAACTGTGCAACACTTGTATGAAGCAAACCTTATACACTCCTGAAATGCTCAAAGTGGACCTCACAATAGAAAGTCCCCTGTTGTTGGAAAGAGTTGTACATCATCCAGATACAAATCTCTCTCAGCTCACTTGTACACTTAAAATTATCCCAATAAAAACACCAATAAGCTTCTGTAACATAAGTCAATATAAAACCTCATGCAATTCAAACTGCACAAAAGCAATCCATGTAAACAAAACGTTATGTACCTCCATAAAATTCTGAAATTTAAAAAATATATTAAAGAGGTTGGGTGCAGTAGCTCATGCCTATAACCCAAGCATTTGGGGAGGCCGAGCCCAGTGGATTGCTTGAGCTCAGGAATTCGAGACCAGCCTGAGAAAGAGTGAGACCTGGTCTCTACTGAAAAATAGTTGGGCACTGTGGTGGGCTGCTGTGGTCCCAGCTACTTGGGAGGCTGAGGCAACAGGATTGCTTGAGCCCAAGAGTTCGAGATTGCCGTGAGCTGTAACATCACGGCACTCTACCTAGGGTGACAAGAGTGAGACTTTGCCTCCCCCAAAAGAAAAAAAAAAAAAATATATATATATATATATACACACACACACACACATAGAGCTCAGAATAAAAAATAATAAAATAAAAATTCATGCAAAAAATTAAAATACATATGGAGGAATCCTAAATGCACATTGCTAAGGGGAGGAAGCCTTTCTGAAAAGGCTGCACACTGGGTGGTTCCAGCCATGTGATAAGCAAACTAATGGAGACAATGTAAAGATCCATGGTTGCCCGAGACTCAGGGGAGGGTGATAAGAAAGGCACAGGAATTTTTAGGGATGATACTGTAATGTTGGGTATATGACATTCCTAATATACAACGTCTGAAATTAATTTTGTGAACTTGCCACCATGCATAGAACAGATGAAAACATTGCAAAAATTCATGGAATGATGTATCAAAACTGTCAGCTGATCGTGAGAAGCATAGCAGACCAAGTAAATGTCGACAGAGAAACAGGAATATCTTAACTGAAAATATTGGCATGAAAAAGGTGTGTGCAAAATAGGCTCTTGCATCACCAGCAATGCACCGACTCACACGGCACCATCTGTAGGGAGTTTTTAGCCAGTAAACAGAGAACTGTATTGGAACACCCTCCCTATTCACCTGATCTGGCTCTCAGTAGCTTTTTTCTTTACCCAAAGATAAAGAAAATATTGAAGGGAAGACATTTAGATGAAATTCAGGATATCAAGGGAAATACCAACAGCTCTGATGGCCATTCCAGAAAGAGTTCCAAAATGGCTTTGAAGGGTAGACTAGGCTGAAGGGTAGACTAGGTTCTGGTGTCAGCACATAGCTTCTCAAGGGGAGCAATTGGACAGTGACTGCAGTCATATTCAGCAGTGAGGTATGCAGCACTTTTTCTTGGATGAGTTCTTGAACTTAACTGTCAGACCTCATAGACTATGGATTTAGTCAATAATAATGTCATCAATGCTGGCCCATCGGTTGTAACAAATGTACCTCTAGTACGCTAACGCAAGATGCCAAAAACAGGGGAAACTGTGTGCAGGAAGGAGGTGTATGAGAACTCCGTACTTGCTGCTTAATTTTCCTATATTGCTAAAACTGCTCTTTAAAAAAATCCATTTATTTTTAAGACTAAAACAACAATTTTATTTAAACATAATAAACAAAAATAAAATTATCTTATTTTTTAAAAATAAAAACTCTTTTTCTTTAATTTAAAAAATGAAAAGTGCAAGAATGGCTATGAAAACCCTGTTACAGAAGAGCTACTGTATACCAGATACTAAAGCCTGCTCTAAATCCTCAGTAATTACACCAGTGTGGCACTGACTTTGTGAGCAGATAGACAGATGGTGGACCAGACTAGAAATAGGACACATGGAATTTTAGTATATGATAAAGGTGGCATTGCAAATCACTCTGGCAAAGACAGATTTTTTAAATATGTAGTGCTGGGATAAATGGGTAGCCATTTAGAAAAAGATAAAATATCTCACACCCTCCACAAGGATACATGCCAAACAGATCAAAGATTTAACGGGAAAAAAAGTGTCATTTATAAGTATTAAGAGAAAAATGGATAAATTCCTCCATGCCCTGGGCAGCAAAAAACATTTTTTAACTAGAATTTATATTTAACAAAAGAAAGGATTGATAATTAAATCAGATAAAAAATGTTATAGCTTTGGCACTGAAAGAGACTATCAGCAAAGTCAGAGAAAATGACAACTAGCATGATACAGACTGAATGTCTCTGTCTCCCCCCAGTTTATAGCATAACCTTCAATTTGACTGTGTTTGGAGATAGGGCCTGTGAGAAGTAATGAAGGTTAATAGGGGCATAAGGACGGGGCCCTCATCCAGCAGGGCTAGTGCCCTTAATAAGAAAACAAAAGAGACTACAGAGTTCTGCTGAGCCATGTGAGGACACAGTAAGAAGGCAGGCCGAGAAGACAGCTGTCGCCAGGAACTGAATTGGCTGGCACATAGATCTTGGACTTCCCAGACTACAGAAATGTGAGAAAATAAGTTTCTATTGTTTAAGCCACTCTGTAGTTGGCATCTTAGTCAGCCTGAGCTAAGACACAGGGAGAGAGCATTTGTAATAGGCTACGTATATCACCAATCAAGGGCTAATTTAACTCTAATATATAAGGAATTCTCAAGTTTTAGGGGAAAAAAGATCCAAAATCCTGATAGCCAAGGGATAATAAGAGACATGAACAAGTTACCAAAAAAAGCATTAAAAATGGCCCTTAAATATATGAAAAGATGTTCAACTTCACTCATAATAAGAAAATTGCAAAAAATAAAGCTACATCAAGGTACCATTTCTCATCTGTTAGATTGGGAAAAAATCGAAAATCTGACAGTAGCTTTTGATTATGGGGAAACCGGCACACTCACACATGATTGGTGGGAAGTCAGGGTGCTATAACCCTTGGGAAATCTCCATGCTAGACATTTATCCTGAAGATGTACTTCTGAAATAAAATACATGTGCACACGGTTACTCTGTGTAGGATGGTTTATAAGTGCAAAATATTGAAAATAATCTAAAGGCCCATATAGAGGAAAGTGATTAAATAAAGTATGGTACAGTCATTCAGTGGAGTACTACCCAGTCATAAAAGAGACCGATCTCTGTTCACTGACATAATGTGATCAGTTTTTTTTCCTTTTTACTGTTTTGGGCAGTGATAGAATTTGAATCATGTGATATTGCTATATTTAAAAAATTAAGTGTAAAAGAATATCAATAAATTTTATATAAGAAAGAAATTAATCAATAACCTTTATATAAGAAAGAAAGAAAAGATACATGAATCTGCTTATTTTTGCAAAAAGAAGCAAAAGGAATAGAACCAGAAACTCATTGATTTGGTTTACGGAATGAGTGAAGATGGGCAGAAAGAATGGACAGAGGAGTTACCTGAGTATATTACATTGTATAGTGTTGATGTTTTAGTTATTCAGAAAGTAAAATTAAATTATTGAAGATGGGAGGAAACACTATTTATTGAATGCGAGCAGAAGCAAATGAACCTTGCTCAAATGAATAGTATAATCAAGGTGAAGGGGAAAAGGAATAACTAACTCAAGTAACAGAACATTTTGACTAGAAACCCTTGGTTTAAAAATGAGACAAATTTTGGTGGCGCCTATGGCTCAAAGGGCGCCGACCCCATATGCCAGAGGTGGTGGGTTCAAACCTAGCCCAGGCCAAAAACTGCACCTGCTCAAAGAAAAAGATGAGACATAGTGTGAACAAATCAGGAACTCTACCAAGGGTGATAAAGTGAGTCTCTGTCTCTATTAAAAACAAAAAACAAAAAACATATATGATAAACAGACGATGTACATGTAACAGTACTGATAAATACAGTGCAGTGTTATAAATGTATTTTCTCTTTCCTTATCATTTTTTTAATGACACTTTCTTTTCTCTAGCTTGCTTTTTGGGAAAGATACAATGTATAATACATATAACCTGCAGAATGTATGTTAAATGACTGTTTTATGTTAATTGGGAAGGCTTCCCGTCAACACTAGGGTATTAATACTTAAGTTTTGGAGGAGTCAAAAGTTGTATGGGAATTTCAACTGTAGAGTGGGTGGCACCCCTGACCCTTGTTGCTCAAGGGTCAACTATGCATACAAATGTAGGCAAGTACATTTCTTAGCCTTGTCCACTGAAAGGCCTGTAAGTAATGACACCCCAGTAGCAATAAGCCATCTAGCCCCCAGATCACGATGTCTAAATACCATTCCCCACTGAAAAATCAGGGCCCAGATGATTCCAAGACTCGGGTGAGAAAAGTACAAGATGAGCCTGAACCATCTTTTCAGGTCAGAAAGTAAGGAAGGGCCCAAAGAACAAAAGTTACATGACAAAAGGACGTGGAGCCAGCTGGAAGAGACTGCCGTGCCCAAATCTGGGATACTCTGAGTAGAAAAACAGAGAATGGCAATCATGAATTATAACCTAATAAACGAAGAATGTGTGAGTCCACCTTTATACTAGATAGATTAGTAAGAGGACAAAGATTTTTCCTATACTAAAAAGCCAACTCAATTTTAAAAATTTTTGCAAAACAGAATCAGGCAATACTAGTAGATAAAAGTTTGATGAGGAACAGGGTATTTATAGAGCCTCAAAATTTCACCCACTAATTATTCATTAGTTATGAAAGGAAAAATAGTAATTTCAGAGTATAGAAAGTTGGCAGACATTGCTTTTCCAAGTGATGAAGGTTAGTCTCACTAACAATGGGTCAAACTGACATCGTGGGACACACTGAGGACGCAGCACTAACGCTGGAGTGCTTCTGCCAAAATGTATAACCTGACCCAGTCACAGGAATCCTCAGATGACACAAATAGAGGAACACGCCACAAAATCAGGTGCCAGAATTCTTCAAAAATAGCAATGTCATGGAAAGATAAAGAAAGGCTGAGGAACCATTCCAAATCAAATGAAACAGAACAATCATGAAAACAAAATGCAAGGCCTCATCCCAGACTGACTCTTGCACTGGAAATAAAAATAATTGCAATAAAAGGGACATGATCAGAACCATTGGCAAAATCTGAGGGTATGCAGATTACATAATAGAATTGTTCTGATGCTAAGTTTCCTGATTTTGATCATTGTTCTGTGGTTGTATTAAGTGAATGTCCCTGATTTTAGGGGAAAAAAAATCAAAGTACTTAGGATTAAAGGAATATGAAATGTATAACTCCAATGCTTCAGAGGAGAGAAGAAAAAAATAGAACAATAAAACAAATATGGCAAAACATGAAAAATGAGTGAATCCAGGTGAAGGGTATATAGTAGTTTTTTGCAGTATTCTTGCAATTTTTTGGCACGTGTGAAATTATTTCAAATCAAAGCACTTTTAAAAATCTCCAAACTTCCTGGTCCAGTCTTTTGTAGGAAGAATCAGACATCACAGACTAGAAGAAGAGGTGACTAATTTATTCTTTTCTGCCACACATTGGAAGAATGAAGAGTTGTCTTGGGACACATGTTAAATACATGAACACTAATACAAGATGATGAGCAAAAAAGGAAAAGGGTCCGTGTATAGCTTTCACGATATCTGATCCCACAAACAAGCAAAACAGTCCTCGAAAATTCTGCATGTGGCCCGTGGGCCACCGGCTGGACATCCCTGGACTAGAGTATATTTCCATTTCTGTGCCTCGTGGTCATAAAGAAGGAAATGAACCTCCTCTTCCAAATACATCTGAATCCTCCAACTGTTTCCAGGAAGAAAGCAAAAGACTTGTGGCCAGCAGCAGGCGAGGACCCCTAGGGGTCTAACAGGTGTTGGCAATATAGTATGCATTGTGTGATTTTCCTGTAGGTGCTGAGCCAAATGAGAACAAACTTAAAACAACACAAATTTATCATCTTATAGTTCTCGAGGTCATCAGTCTGATATATGAGATACTAAACCAAGAAGTCAGCAGTGCAGAGTCTAGAATACAGTCCATTTCCTTGCCCTCCCCCAGCTTTTAGAACAGGGATTTTTAAATTGGTGTGCCATGGTATAATGGTATGCCATGAGAGGATCTTAGGTGTGCCTTGAAAAAAAAAATTTTTTTTTTTTGAGACAGAGTCTCACTTTGTCGCCCTGGGTAGAGTGCTGTGGTATCACAGCTCACAGCAACCTCAAACTTTTGGGCTTAAGTGATTCTCTTGCCTCAACCTCCCAAGTAGCTGGGACTATAAGCACCTACCACAATGCCTGGCTATTTTTTAGAGACAAGGTTTCACTCTGGCTCAGGCTGGTCTTGAACCTGTAAGGTCAGGTAATCCACCTGCCTCAGCCCCCCAACTGCTGGGATTATAGGCATGAGCCACCGTGCCCAGTCAATGCCTTGAAATTTTTTTTTTTTTCTTTTTGAGACAGAGTCTCACTTTGTCACCCTTTGTAGAGCAACCTCAAACTCTTGGGCTTAAGCGATTCTCTTGCCTCAGCCTCCCAAGTAGCTTGGACTACTGGCACCTGCCATAATGCCCGGCTATTTTTTGGTTGCAGTTGTCATTGTTGTTTAGCAGGCCTGAGCCGAGCTTGAACCCGCCAGCCTTGGTGTATGGGGCTGGAGCCCTACTCACTTAGCTATGGGTGCCAAGCCCAATGCCTTGAAAAATTTTAAAAGATCATTAATTAAATTTTCAAAAGAAGTTCAAAGCACAGTAAATATGTTCTTTTTTTAACTCTCTTTTTTGATCAACATAATTTGTGCCATGGGAGCTTAACTATAGGTTCAAGCGTGCCAGGAGATAAAAAAGGTCAAAAAACACTGTTATAGAAGCTGCTCATGTGTTTAGGCTGGTGGTCTTTTCTTCCATCTTCAAAGCTGGCATCATAGGGCCAAATCCTCCTCTCAAGGACAGCTCTGTAGTTCCCTCTTTCTGGTTCCCACTCACACTTTAAGAACCCTTGTAATTATACTAGGTCCACCAGGATCATCCAGGGTCATCTACCCTCTCAAGGTCAGCTGAGTAAGCAACCTTAATTCTCTCTGCCATATAACCTAATGTAGTCAGAGATTCTCAGGATTAGGATGTAGATATTCGGGGTGGTACATTAATCTGCCTACCATACTTGCAGTAACAAGAACACGGTGGGCACTCATGAATAGCCAAATTGAACTGAATACCAAAAGGCCCCCACCACCCAGTCTGGGTGAGAAAGCATTAACAGGGCATCTGGGCCCCTTTGCCAGCTGGAGCACAACTTGGTTGAAACTTGCTAAGGAACATCTGACAAAATGTTGCCCGAGGTGCAAAAATCTTTGCAATTTTACTTCTAGGTAAGTAAATAACATGATTTTACTTCTAGGTAAGCAAATATCATGATTATACAAAATCTGGACTCTCCCCTCTTAAACGTCTAGGAATTAGTGATTACTCAAATACTATATGGTGTATCCATACTGTGATTATTACAATACCATTAAAAATAATGTTATAGATTAAAATATTTAATGACATATAATGATTTTTTCCAAATACACATTTTTAAAGTTAACAAAACCAACGTAAGCTCATGGTAAAAATAAAATAATAAAAGGGGGCATGTGCAAATTGTAAAAATCTCCCCCTGCTGAATCTCTTTTCTCTTAAAAACGTACCTCAGGTCATGAAATCTGAAGGCTCAGGCCCCAGGACAGACTAAGCAGTAGCCACTCTGAGTTTCCTGAGCTTTTTCTCAGGAACTCTCACTCTTGCCTCCTTTTTAAAAAAAACTCTAATCCCATGGAACATTCAGGAACTCTTTTCACATATATAAGAACGTATGAATAAATGTATTTCCCTTCTTTAAAAAAACAAAAATGAGATCACCTAACCCTCTTCGTTTTTCTTCACTTATATTTGGCAAAGGTCTTTCTGGCATGGAGGGGGCTAAATGCTCGCTGGCTACAGAGGGTGGGAAAGAAGATAGTCTGATCCCAATTTTGCTAAAACATTTTTTCCATATTGTGCCACGTAGCATAACACACCGGAAGGGAATGCTCTAAGATCATTGCACTAGTTTCCTTTAAGGGCAGGCTCTTCGGCATCTTCTCGAGTAAACATGCTTTACGTCTGAATTTGGGCTTGGGAGTGTCCACACTGCCCATCTAATGTGGTCTTCGACTGTGCTCAAAGGGGTGGGAAGACAAATGCCAAACTGTGCAGAAGAGCTGCCTCTGAGTGGTAGATCCCAGGCAATTTTAAGTGCAAGCTCTTCATTCATTTTCTGTGCTCTCCAAATGGTATACGCAGACCATACTGTCAAGGGTAAAAGGAAAAAAAATGCTAAAAAGAAAATGCTAAAACTTGGGGGAAGGGAAGTGACACAGCACAGACCATCATCATCTTTCCAGTCTCTCTAACATTGCCCTTGACATTTGGGGGCATGGGGAAGACTGGGCCTGGGGCCTTGGCAGATGTGCTGTGCTACACCAGAGAAGAACCTTTATTCCACCCCAACCACTCCATGCCTCTCAGTAATTTGGGATAAATTACTCCTGCCCCTCCACTGGGCTCTGCAGCCTGCCAGCACAGATAGGCTTGGAGGCAGTTTCAGCTCCTCAGAAAAGGTCCTTTGAGGTTTCTCTCATTTGCTGCTCCTTATAAAACCTTATTTCAATTAGAAACGGCTAAATGCCTGACTTCAAGGGAATGGTCAGGTAAATTATAATTCAGCCACAAGATGGAATATTATGCAACGATTGCAAGCTTTGCTTAGGAGAAGTTTAGTTTTTAATTACATGGGAAAATGCAAGTGAAAACTGTGAAATGCAAAGCAGAATGTACCAGATAAAGTGAGACATCTAAGGAGACACAGAGAAAAGAATGAAAGAAACTCTGTCGAGATGAAACAGATGGAAACAACCCAATGTCCATCAACTGGTGAATGGATAAACAGAATGTGGTATCACCATACAACAGAATATTATTCAGTCATAAAAAAGAATTTGCTGACATATGCTACAATGTTACGCTGAGTGAAAGAAGCTAATACACAGAGGCCACGTATTAGATTCATTGATATGAGATGCCCCAAACAGGCAAATCTAGAGAAACGGAAACTAGATTAGTAGGGAGTAGGGGGAGAAGATGGGAAGTGACTATTCAATGGGTTCAAGGATTTTTTTGGCGGGGGGGTGATAAAAATGTTCTCAAATTAGATAGTGGTAATGGCTGCACAACCTTGTGATCATACTAAAAACCACAGATTTGTGCATTTTAAAAGAGTAAAATTTATGGCACGTGAATTATATCTCAAAAACCTAAAGATGCTAGTAAAAGCTGCTTTCTGGAGGTCTGGGTCCTTCCACTTTCCGCATGTGTTTGTGTATATATTATATATTGAACTTACTACTTTAGCAGCTGGAAAAAAATAAAACCGAAAAGAAAGAAACAGATTCTTCAGAGTTTGGGGTCCACAGCTCTGACGCACAGCCCCACTCAGTTCTCTGGACATTCCAAATTCAGAAAGCTGCAGCCTCCTTCCATCTGCCTTACCATTAACAGCTGCAATTCATACAGTCACTCCTACCGCCGTGTGCATCCCTAGACCCCTCTGGCTAGCTGGGAGGCCTGAGGAAAGCTCTTGGAGCCAGTGTCTTTCCCTGCCCTGTGCTCCCTCTCTCCGCTCCTCTCCTCTCTGTCAGCCTCTTGGCCTCTCGGCCTTCTGGGCCCCCACCCCATGCTTTGTGCCTTTGCTCCTGCTAATTCCTCCTGGGAGAGTTCTCCATTTCTCTGCCTTCTATAGTTCTCCACATTCAACACCCCAACCAGACCGCGCCCTTCCTAAGGGCAGAATCACGTGGGTTTTGGCTCACACTTGCGTGTCAGGTGCACAGAGATGCCCAGCAAGTATCTGCTAACAGCAGGGCACAGCTCCAGAGCCGAACGTCCCCCCCACCTCTCTTCACCTGGGCTGACCACTTCCACCTGAAGTCCCACCACAGGCAGGGGAGTGTGGCTAATGACAAGGATGCGGAACCAGCCTGCCTAGCTCCAACACTTCCTGGCTGTGTGACCTTGGGTAAGTCGTGTAACCTCTCTGAGCCTCACACTAGTGAACAAGGGATAAGAACCCTTACCATAGGGTTGCTGGGAAGATCCAAGAGACTGATATTTGCAAAGTGCCCAGAGCAGTGACTATACACAACAGTGCTATGTGCTCGATTCAAACATCAGGTAATTTTAGTTTTAACAGTATGGCTGGTACCTCTTTCAGGGTCTGCCTGTATTCTAGTTTGCTGTGTACCTCCCTCTCCCTCACTAGGCTGGCAGCAGTTTAAAAGGGATTGCTCCTGGGTTGTCCATGGATTGGCCATGCTATGGTTCGAATGTATGTCCTCTTCAAAGCTCATGCTGACATTTAACTGCCTTTGTAACAGTATTAAAAGAGGGGACCTTTAAAAGGTGATTAGGCCAGGAAGGTCCCATCTCTCTTTCTCCCTCCATCCCCCTGCTCCAGCCTCCAGAACTGTGAGCCAATAAATTTCTGTTCATTATAAATCACCTGATCTCGTATTTTGTTATGGCTGCTAAAACTGACACAAGCAGTATCGCCATAACCTCGGTGTGGAGAGCGGGCCGTGAGGCGGCAGGGCCCCCTCAGCCTGGGGAACTTTCAGGGAATGAACCCTCAGCTGCTTCTCCTCCTTTCCGAAAACAACCATATTCCTTTCTTCATGCTCCCCTGTCAGAAGTCAGAAGCTCTTTCTTTGTCTAGTTAAGTTTTAGAAACTATGCAGAGATCCTCGTGATCTTTCCCTTCTTACTTCTTATCATACGTTAACAAAGTTGAGTAGAAACCACTAACAGGATGATTTGTCTTTATTAAAGTCATTTACATTTTCCAGTCCTACCGTAAGACCAAAGGTATGTCTTCTGTCTATGCTACTTCCCCATGGACAGCCCTGGACAGGAGCTATAACATAAAGCTGATTTTGTGCTCTGGTGCTGGCTGCAGCCATCAGTGCCCTAACCCCCAGGACCTGGGAATATGACCTTATTTGGAAATGGGGTTTTTGTAGATGTAATTAAGTTAAAGATCTCAAGATGACATCATGATTTAGGGAGGGCCCTAAATTCAAAGAGTGGAGTCCTGATAAGAGAAAGGAGAGGGAGATTTGAGATTCAGAAGGACATGTGGTTGGAAGGCCACGTAAAGACTGGCAGAGGTGTGAGTGGTGCTGTCACAAGGCAGGGAATGCCCCCAAAAGCTGGGTTTAAAAGCAAGGAGGATTCTCCCCTCAGACTCTGGGAGTGTGATCCTCCTGACACCGTGCTTTCAGACTTCTAACTGAATACATTTCTGTTGGTTTAAGCTACCCAGTTAATGGTCATTTATTACATCGGCCCAGGAACACATGTACAGAAAGAAGACTCTACTCCCCTCTCCCCTTGAGCCTGGCAGCTCTAAGCGACACAGCCCAGCCGAGAGACACTGCACGCCTCCTGAGGCCTGGGTCATAAAAAGAATGTAACTCCGCTCACCCTCTCCCACCACTCACTCCCTGGAAGTCCTTTCTACACCATCGAGCTTAGAAGCAGCCCTGACTAGCCCAGTGCTAGCATGATGTGGAGGGGTTCACGCAGAACAGACCCAGGGCCCCTAGCCCACGGTCAATATCACCCTCCAGACTAGAGAAGAAATGGGACTTCTGACCACTCCAGCACCCAGATGCGGAGTCTTCCACCTGTGGCCGCAGACATGACGGAGCAGAGATAAGCCACCCCTGCTGTGCCCTGTCCAGGTCCTGAAGCACAGTATCCATGAGCAGAATCTGGGGTTGCTGCACACCCCTCAGTTCTGGGGTTGTTATGCAGCCCTGATAACCACAGCATTTGCTGAAGCATAATTTGCACTTGACAAGGTCCCTCGGTGATGTGTATGCCCAGTCAAGTGCCTGAAGCACTGAGTGGTATAGTTATCTACCTCTCCCGTGGTCTTTCCCATGTGCCTTACGCCACAGCAGTCTGAGGAAACGCTCACTGTTAATTTTTTCCCTTATGAAAGGGAGCACCATGATGGCCCCATCTCATCAACCCAGATGCACCTGATGTGCAGGCACTGAACTTGGGGGGCCCACATGTGAAGCCAAAGAAACAGCCTATGACCTTCCTGGAACCAGCCAGCTCCGCAGTCCACTACATACACCAGGTCCCTTGCTCGGTCACCTGGGAATGACAGATTAGAATAAGAACCGGTCCCACTAGCATCTTTCCTGCGGTGGACAAAACGATTCATGGGGACCCTGAGCATACAAACACTCTCACCTTTCCTGGTGGCCAGGCTACGGCCGGGTTCTTCTCTGACAGGCCTCCTTGGAGAAACTAAGTTTGTTTTTGGCAATGGCCTGCCTAGAGGCAATTACCACCCCAACAGGGGCTTCTGTAAAGACCAGGCAAAAGGACTAAACCCTTCGAATACTTGCAATTTATTAAACACCATTCAGAGAGGCTATTCCAAAAAGTCAGCTAAGAAATATCATCAGGAAGGCTTGGCAAATGTGGCACAGACCGAGAGGGTGGGGGAGACTGCAATAGTCACCCAGTACATGGCAGGTTTCTCTGGAAAGAAATCACCTCTCAGCTTCCTGGGAAAGACATTTGTCATCAGAGTCTATTCATTAGATGTCCTGCCATGGACACAGGCACTCATGTGGGTAAGTCACATAGATGATCACAGCTAGCCATTTTTTGGTTATAGTCATGTGCCAGGCACTGGGGTTTTATACCCAAGAGTTCATTTCACCCCGATAATACAGGGTCTAGGATATAGATGGTATTGTTGTTGTTGTTATTATGAGCCTGAGAAGCAGCCCTCCTCTACAACCCCTGGGAAGGGAAGCAAGATGCCAACTCTGAAATCCCACATTTGTGGTTGCCTGACCCAGAGTGAGGGATGAGGCAGTTCCAGGGAAATGGCTAATCAGAGAAAGCCCTGCCCCAGGAAGAGGCTCTAGAAGGGAGTCAAGGTCCAGTTATCTAAGCCGGACCTCAGCAATGACGTGAAGTTGGTATCCCACTTCTGGTGAAAAAGCCTAGGGATTTTCCAGGTACCACAGCTATCAGGCTGGGGAGGATGCTGCCCTGCCATGATCATGGCAAGCAGGGGCTCTGTGGCCTACACACAGGGCTGCTCTGCCAGGAAGGGACCAGCAGGAACAGCCTTGGGTTTATTCCACCCCAGAGGGTCAACACAAGACTCTCTCTGCTGGGGAGGCAGGACCCATGGCAGAAACTGCCCTCACTTGGAGTTGAGGACAAAGCTGGGCCTGCTTTTTTGTAAGTGACCTTGGACAAATCTCTTCCATTTTCTGAGCCTCAAGCAAGACTAACACTTGTAAGTTACCTTACAAGAGTGATACTGAAAATCAGAAATAGTTTTTAAAGACAATTTTTTTTTTTAAAACTTCCATCTGTATAAGGGCTTACTGGAAATTCTCAGGCTACATCTGCACAATATTCCTAGAGGTACTGTCAGCTCAGCTTTACAAATGAGGAAACCGAGTCCCAGGGAGATCAAGCGACGCACACGGAGGTCTGACTCCAAAGCACCTGCAGGTGAATACCTGGTGACGCTGCTGGGAACACCACCCCAAACCCGGCACACAGTGGGTGGAAAGTGGCTGCTACTGCATTATTAGTTGTCCCCAACATTACGGCCCTCTTGCTGAGATATAGCTTTACTCATAAATTCTTATTTAAATAAACTTAAACGTTGAGCTAGGAGATGGCAGACTTTCAATCATCTGGGCTGTAAGTTCCCGCTTTGTGTCCCACAGCAGACACTGCTAAGTGACTTTCAGCATTAGCTAAATGTCCTCCGCGCAGAGCCCAGATGCACCTACACCAGAGCACACACTTGTGCAGTCACACTAACATGATGGTGCCACCATGCAAGGTGTACCGGGGAGACTGCTTACCATCCTTGGGAGCAGAAAGAGTACTAGATCTGGGATTAGACAAAGCCTTCCCTGGGGTATACAAAAAAAAAGTTTGTCAATCTGAGGCACTGTGACTTCTGCACTCAGCCACTCGTCAGTGGTGGAGCGCGTGGCCCCAGAGGGCCCTGCATTTCAACCTCTGCTACTCTGCCAACTAAACATATGCTTTGGGACAAGCTTCTTAATCTCATTCTCAAGTTCTTTATCAACAAAATAGGGACAGCGACCCCAGGAGCTCCTCATGGGGCTGCCACAGGACAGAAGAAGATGATTCAGATGCAGCACCCAGATGAGGCCTGGCCTTGGAGAGTGGTCAAATAAATACCAGTAGTTTGCTACCATGGGGGTAGGGGTGGGCATGAAAACAAACACAGAAAACATGAGAAGTAAAGGGAATCGATGGTTCACTACTCCCCCCTATCAGGGCACAATTACCAAGCTGCACACAGCAGGGGAAGGGATGGCCTCTTTAAGTTCTGTGCACGTAACAGCCACTGCAGATGGCCTAAGAGTGTGAGGGGAGGAAAGAGATGGGAAAGAGACTTCTGTGACTACCTGGGTTTTAATCCCAGTTCCCCCAACTGTTAGCTGTGTGACTTTGCACAGTTACTTAACCTCTCTGAGCTTTAGCTGCCTACCTCTAAGATGGGATAATGCTAGAGCCTCCTCACAGGGCTGCCAGGAGGATTAAAGAACTGAATGTAGGCACAGGACCCACTTAGCACCATGGGAGGCACGGAGGGCACAGTTCCCGAATGCTGACGGGTACTGTTATTATTACTGCAAATTAGAAATAACTAGAAGACTGCTCTGCCCCAATTTTTCCACTTACTTCTATTATTATAGTCCCCTATTATTAACACGACCCTCGTGCTGCCATTATCTTCTGCCATTTTCCTCATGCTTTTAGTTAAATGCATACTGAATGGTCAGAAGAAGCCTCCAGGTTCCCAGTCTGAAAGCAGAGTGTGCAGAAACATTGCACAGGTGTCGCTAATGTGCTGACAGTGGAGAGCCAGGTAGAAGCAGGGAGGGCCGACAGCCCAGCTGCCGAGGACCGTCAGTCTGAGTTTCCATCACACAAGTTCTGGATTACAGAGCTAACCGGGGAGGTTCAGGGGCCAGATCTCCACCCTTGCTGTGTGATCTTGAGCAAGAGATGAACTGTCTGAGCCTGAGTTAGTTCATCTTTCAAAGGGGGGTTTGGCATCTAACTCGGAGTCTCTTTAGGGATTCACTAAGGTAGAACATACAAAGCACTCAGCAGGTTGCTGGGCCTTGGATCATCACCCAGTGGGTGCTGGCTGCCATCATACCTCTTGCCAGGGCTCTGTCAGCACCTCACCTAGGGCACCAGGAAGCTTCACCTCCTTCTATCCCCCACTCCTGCCATCCCCATTCAACATAATTTCCATGCAGAACACACAGCAGACACAAATTCAGGTTGCACACATCTCTCCAGGACCCACCCCAAGGCCGGCAGTTCTTGCCCAAGGAGGGAGGGACACGGCTGCACCCTCTGCCACCAGCTCTGCAAACCCCACTCAAGGAAGACGAAAAACTGTGCATGTCCCAGAGACATTGTGTCATTCTTCTCCCCCTCCCCATTTTTTTCTCTTTCTGGCAGAAGAGCAAACATTATAGATTTTAACTCACAATAGGAAAACAAATGGTAAGACCAAGACTGTGAAAATACACGATTGCTACTCTTCTGAGGAGGCCCATCTCAATACTCGGAAGTAGCAACAAATTAGTCAAAGCCTTATAAATCAGAATGTTAGGTTTTGACCTGAGAAGGGAAGCAGCTTTCTAAAAAGCTGATGATTGAATCATAGAAGGAACAGAACAAATAAGGATCCCAAATCGCTGGATAGAGCAGGACCAAAAGCGAACTGGAAGGAGGTGTCACCTGCTGTCAGCTGTGGCATCCCAGGGCTGTGCGGGGCAGGAGAAGGACCTTCCCTACAAACACGGGCCAGCAAATCGTCTCTCCTTTCTACAGCTATCAAGTACTACTGCAATTCAAAAACACATTAAAGACTTCGAAAATGTATGTTACACTCTGCTAAGGTGGGCGGGCGACTACCAAGATCCTCCTCTGTTAACTTAGTATTTTCCCTTTATTATGAAGTATTTTGGAATTACACCAAACAAATCCTGTTTCTGCTTGAACTTATACTTATTTTCTAGCATCCATTGGCACATCTTGCCACAGAAAAGATCATTGTACTATCGTGTTCTAAGGGGCATTTTCCATGCCCATGTTCCTTCCTCATTTATTAATGGGAATTATTCCTTAAGGAAGAGTTGTCCCTTCTCCCCCATCTATTTATTTGTCCAGTTATTTATGTAATTACATAAGTATGGGCTCTTGGATACTTATTTTCTTCTCCTTTGGCAGCGAGGATAACTTTTAGATTCCTTTTACTTGAAGAATAGTATTTAGAAAGTCAGATCTGGGCGCTAGGTGGACCTGTTTTTATTGGGGTGTCTCTGCCTCCAGCACCTCTCAATAGATAAAGTGGGAAACCATAGACAGGAATGATAACGCATGTACACACACATCTGTATTTATTTCTGTATCTATTTATCTCTGTGTGTCCACATATACAGTATTTTTTTCTTTTTTTAAAATAAATAAGTTCACGCTGATGAGCCGACTCTAATTCAATGCCACAGACCTTCTGCTATCTACCCCCTCTTTTTACTTGTAACTTTTTCCCCAGTGAGAAACCTGGCTCTCATTAATCATTTTTTCTTTTCATGTCTTTTTTTTTTTTTTTTTTTTTTGGAGACAGAGTCTCAGTCCATTACCCTGGGTGCCGTGGTGTCCTAGCTCACGGCAACCTCAAACTTACATGTGCCAACATGCCCGGCTAAATTATTTATTTTTAGTAGAGACAGAGTCTGGCTCTGGTTCAGGCTGGTCTGGAACTCCTGAGCTCAAGCAGTCACCCACCTTGGCCTCCCAGAGTGCTGGGATTACAGGTATGAGCCACCATGCCCAGCCTCATTACTTATTATTTCAACCCTAGTTGAAATGGTTTCAGATTTCCTAACCCATACCCTTTTGAGAACAGAATAACTGCCACTGGAGTGCAGTTTGTACACACTTCTTCGTCTTCTGCCTTACAGTATCAATGGAACCAGCATTGTCCAGTGACTTAGATCCTGGCCTCCCAATCCCCCTGCAGTGTGGTTAGTGGAATTCTTTGTAACACAGAATCCTTTGTCTTCATTTGCCTCATCCATACTCTGTCTTCCTACCTGCTATTCCACAAGCATACACCGCCTGGCTCAGTTTTACACATTTATACACAATAAAACTCACTCCGTGATGTACTGTTCTATGGGTTTTCACAAATGCATAAGTGGTAAAGCATCTAGTAGGAACTATACTTTGAGCACTCATACACAACTACTCTCTTTTTCTATTTCCGTATTCAACAAATTACAAGAGTTAATCAATACTTTATTGTAAGGCTTTGCATTAGGTAATTTCGTCCCACTGTAGGCTAATGTAAGTGTTCTGAGCATGTTTAAGGTAGGCTGTGCTATGATGCTCAGTAGCTTAGGGGTATTAAATGCAATTTTGACTTAAGATATTTTCATCTTGTGATGGGGTTATCAGGGTCATTCCAGCACCACTGTTATTAGGATATGAACCCATCATATGCAGAGGAGCATATTTCTAAGTTCTTTTTAGAAACATGGTTAGAAAGTTTTCTTTCAGTGGTTTGTCTTTTCATTCTCTTAAATATTTTTTTTGCAGAGCAAGAGTTTTTAATTTTAATTAAGTCCATTTTGTCAATCTTTTCTTTTTTAGACCATGCTTTGCCTAACCCAAGGTCAGGCAGATTTTCTCCTCTGCATTCCTTTGCAAGTATTATAGCTTTACATTTTACGCTTTAGTCTACGACTGACTTTGAGTTGATTTTCTTATAAAGTGTGAGTTTGATGTTCATTTGTTTGTATACAGACATTCATTTATTCCAGCACCATTTGTTCAAAGGATTACCCTTTCTCTAGTGAATTACCTTTGCAATCTTTGCCAAAAATTAGTTCAGTATATTTGTGTGGGTTTATTTCTGGACTCTGTTTTATTCCACTGATCTGTGCGTCTATCCTTTTATTAATACTGTGCTATCTTTTTACTGTAGATTATTGTAAATCTCAAAGTCAGGCACAGAGTCCTTCATCTTGTTCTTCTATTTCAGAATTATTTTGGCTCCTCTAGTTTCTTGGCCTTTCCATAAAAAAATTTAGAATCAGCTTGTAAATATCCACAAAAAAAGGTTCCTGGGATTGGGACTGGGATTGGGATTGTGTTGAATTTAGATCAAATTAGGAAGACTTGCCATCTTTACACTATCCATGAACAGTGGATATCTCTCCATTTAATTAGGTATTTTTTATTTTGTCATTTTTCAGCACGTGAAAATTGCACACATTTTGTTAGATATTTATACCTAAGCAAACTGTATTATTATTAGCTTTGAAGTCCAGCTAGCATATAGAAATACAATTTACTTTTGTATGCTGGCTTTGTGCATAAACTTTTACCTTGCTAAACTCATTTTTTTTTATGACACATTAAAATTTATTTTAATACTTCTTTGGGGGGAAAAATCACACTTTTAGTGAATGAACAAGAAACATTTTTACAGTAGCAGTAGGCTATTATTTTTATCTACCGTGCCATTAATTCATAGGGAAAAGGTTCCAGTAGCTCAGTGGGGGGCAACTTGCCATTGAATGTGATAAAGTGTTGACTGACTTTTGAATTCATGGGAAATAGGTTCCAGCACCTTGTATCACTGTTACATGGGGTCTATGAGGGTTATCCTGTGTGCTACACTGTACACCTATTATGCCATGAGCTCATGGGGAATAAATAGGTTCTTGCACCTAAAAACATGGGTCCACTGGTACTCCTGTGTGCTATGTTATATGCTTATTATGCCATGAATTCATAGAGAATGGGTTCCAGGAGCTCAGGCTCCTTTCTGTTGGTTCTCACAAAGTGGGCTTCTCTGGGTAGAGCAGGCTGGCGCTTCAGTTGAACCCAGGTACCTTTCTCTTTGGCTTCCTTCTTTTTCTGATCATTTTCCTTCGCACGTTTCAGGAAGCTATCTCGGCTCTTAGAGTGCTTAATGTGCTCAATATGAACATTAATCCTCTTGGCAAGGATCTTGCCCTTAACTTGTTTGTTTACAACAATGCCAAAAGCATGCTGGGTAATATTGTAGACTCTTCCAGTTTTGCCATGGTAACATTTGTGTGGCATGCCTTTTTGAACAGTACCCATTCCCTTGATGTCTACAATATCACCTTTCTTGTAGATTCGCATATATGTGGCCAAAGGAACAACTCCATGTTTT
>CAUYRH010065915.1:0-10448 GCA_963574655.1 Perodicticus potto | reverse complement strand
TAAACCAGCTCTCCAGGATATTCTCAGACCTGTTCTCCATAATGACCAGCACAATCCTCCACCACAAAAGTAAACTCACTCAGAAACTTTTGATCAAATTTCAACTGCCACAGTGCTGAAAGGATTAAAAATGTCCACTGGACTTTCGAAAAATGCGATACCCAAAATTATCCCAGGCTTATCACAATTATTAATTAATTTGAAAGGCTTAAATTTTCTTATAAAGAGGCAAAGGTTGGCTGACTGGATACAAAAACTCAGGTCAGATATCAGCTACATAGAAGAATCTCATCTTACCTTAAAAGATAAATATAGACTCAAGGTGAAGAGATGGTCATCTATATTTCAGGCAAATGAAATGATAAAAAAGCAGGTGTTGCAATTCCTTTACTAGGTATATATCCAGAAGACCAAAACTCACATTATAACAAAGATATTTGTACCAGAATGTTTATTGAAGCCCAATTCATAATTGCTAAGTCATGGAAGAGGCCCAAGTGCCCTTCAACCCATGAATGGATTAATAAATTGTGGTATATGTACACCATGGAATATTATGCAACCTTAAAGAAAGGTGGAGGCTTTACCTCTTTCATGTTTACATGGATGGAGCTGGAACATATTCTTCTTAGCTAAGTATCTCAAGAATGGAAGAAAAAGTATCCAATGTACTCAGCCCTACTATGAAACCAAGTTATAGCTTTCATATAACCCAATTACAGCCCAGGAAGGAGGGGAAAGGGGAGAGGCAGGGGATGAGAGAGGAGAGGATGGATGGAAGGAGGGTAATTTGTGGGACCACACCAATGGTGCATCTTAGAAGGTTACAAGTGAAACTTACTAAATGTAGAATATAAACGTCTTAACACAATAACTAAGAAAATGCTGTAAAGGCTATGTTAACAAGTTTGATGAAAATATTTCAAATTGTATATAAAATCAACACATTGTACCACATGATTGCATTAACGTACACAGCTATGATTTAATAAAAAAATAAATGGATGGAAGTGGAACACATTAGTCTTAGTAAAGCATCACAAGAATGGAGAGGCAAGAATCCTATGTACTCAATTCTGATATGAAGACAATTAATGACCTAATACATGGTGGAGGGGTGGGGGAAGGGGAGAGCAGAGAGAGGAAATGAGGGAGGGGGTCACAATGTGTGACACAACTTTTGGGGGTGGGACACAATTGTAAGAGGGACTTTACGTAACAAATGCAATCATGTAACCTGGTTCTTTGTACCCTCAATGACTCCCCAACAATAAAAAAAAAAAGAAAGAAAAGTATTAGAAGAGATTTTAAAAACATGTCAAATGAAAATAATGATAAAGACTAAGTAATAAGGTCTTGGAATGCACACTTGAAAGATAAATCTTTGAAAATGAAAAAAGGACTTTAACAGATTAACAGTCTGGATAATAGATACTTTTGAAAGAGAAAGGTGGTTGCCATTAGGAAGAGCCATATAGAGGATTTGGGTGATGACTGGGAAAGTTCTAAATCTTGATATGGATGATAAGTAAAAAGATGTTTACTTTGTAAAAATTGATTAAGCTATAAATTTTTTGTAACATTTTCTGTATTGTGTTTTATTTTAAACTTAAAAATAATAAATAAAATCAAAATCAAAGTCTTTTGAACAAGTGGTAGCACAGTCTTCAATCTATACCACCCTTGTCCGGAGACCTACATTCATCTACCATTGCCAGAGGCTAATCCTGACTGTGTGCTCATACTTTTAATACTGAAACATGGCAAACAGGGAAGTTTTGCTCCTCTGACATGGGGCATAAGGCAACTGCATCTTCAGGGAATTGAACAACTCAGAAAGTTTCTGTCTGTTGCATAATTCTCTCTTGGGCAATGAGTTACACAAAATGCTTCCATAGTTAATTAACAGCACTAATTGTGCTTGGGTAGTGACCAAATGGAACTTCAGAGACCTGTTATTGCCAGCCAGAAATTAGTATGTTATGAGAATTGTCTTCTAAAATCAAGATGGTTTTCCCAAGGTATCTAAGGGGAAAAGTGGTTAATGGGTCACTTGGGGGTGCCATCTTTTTCTGTAAATTACCTTTTCTTTTTTCTACTAAGAATTTTTTTTTTTTTTGGTCTTGAAGCCAAAGCATAGCCCTTGAATAACAAGAAAGCAGATTACAATTGCATAAAAATACAGAAAGAATAACTTGTGTAAATAATTTTGTGCTTTTAAAACTAATTCTACATTATGAATTTCAAATTCAGAATGTAAACCATAGCCTCATCCTAAGCACTTAAATACCTTGAAGTAGCCTGAACAATCTATTGCTTTGTCTATCTATCCAATTATTAACTTCTTCATGGAAAATGGAGCACAGTGAGGAGAATGCAATGGAATAAAATACAATGAAAGTTACAAAAATCTAGGTGGGAGAAATATTGATGATCTGTTTGTCCATAAAAATTTTCATTATCAAACTATAAATAGTCAATGCAAAGAATAAACATCCATGAGGACGTTCATACACATCTTACAAATATTAATTTTTCTCTGACCAGGACATCAATTCAAAGGTTAATTTTCTATAGTAACAGCTTTAAAATAAAATGTTTGATCTAGTTCATGATAATAAAATCAATGAAAAAAGTATAAATTAATAGTAAACATAAATTAAAAGAAGATAAATGCCTAATATTCAAATATAGCCAAAAGAGGGAGATGTCTGGATAATCACTTAGGTCCATGATAAAAACAAATGAAATTATAGTGGTCAGAGTTGGTTGATTAATTCATCTGTGTCAAGCTGAATATTAATGCTTTATTTTTATTTTTCATTTAATCTTTTCCCTAACCAAAAAGTTTGTGGAGGTCACATTTAAATGCAGGAAATTTGATCCCCTAAACCTCCACTGCTAACCATTTTTGCAGATATTTGTTTGCAATGCATTTTTGTAACATATTTGATGCATATACACATGTACATATATAGAATGGAAGGAGACACAGAGAGAGACAGAGGTATAAAGATAGAGTGACAGAGAAAAAGTGTGTAAAGATGACTTTTGGAGTTTGGTGTTACTCCAGAATAATTATAATTAAGTAATTAACACAGAGGATTTTTTTCAAATAATTTGTGTCAAATAGAAAAATAAATATAGACATCAGAAAACTGGCCCTCTCAATCTGTAATACAGCAGAACCTCCCTAGTTGGCCTCCACCCTACATTGACCCACCTCCTTAAGTTGACAGAATTTTCATAGACTGGATGTGCAAATTTGTCTGCACAGAAAGCCCAGTGAGTAGGGCACCAGCCCCATATACTGAGAGTGACAGGTTCAAACCCTACCCTGGCCAAAGTGCAACAAAAAAATAGCTAGGCATTGTGGTGTGTACCTGTAGTCCTGGCTACTCAGGAGGCTGAGGCAAGAGAATCGCCTAAGCCCAGGAGTTGGAGGTTACTGTGAGCTGTGATGCCACAGCACTCTACCAAGGGCAATAAAGTGAGACTCTGTCTCAAAAAAAAGAAAAAAGAAAAAAGAAAGAAAGAAAGTCTAGTTCCTAATGTTGACCACCTCATATGTTGATCAGTTGGTTTCAGTCCCTTGGGTTGGTCAATTTATAGAGGTTGTACTGTAGTCAATGGCCCAAACATACTGTTCAGTTCAACAAATATTGATTGAGCAGCTACAGGGAACCAGCAAATATACTGGATGCTCAAGATGCAAAGATGTGACCCAAAAGCTAACTATCTAGTGGAAAAGTTAGACATATAAAGAAAGTAATGTAATAAGTGAAAATCAGATTAACTAATAAAATAATATCAAATCACAGAGGAAAGAGTTCAAGGAAGGCTTCCAAAGGCAATGATACCTCTGATGAATCTTGAAAGTAAACAAGATTTAACATGAAGAAATGTGTTAGTTTTCTAAACAAAAAAGGGACAGCATGAGCAAATGCAGAGTGGTGAGAAATAAAGGGAAGTGAAAAATGTTGTAAGCAACTTCATACTACTGTGTTGCGTAAATGGAGACACGAGGGACAGTAGCTTTGCCCCAGGTGCAGAACTCGTACCTATAATTATTAGGGGAAATACAAGAAACAGACTACACACGCTCCAGGTGGCGTGTAGCAAATTGTCTTTATTCTGGGCCACCTTCTATACACTGGTGGTCACGTACACATTTCATCTATAATCTATAGCATTTTACCATTACCTAACTTCTTCTAACTATAATTAACTTGTGGAAAAGCATTCACTCTACAAATCAACACAATACTTTCTGTTTTTACATTCTTCTTAGACATGTGTCATCTTTTGAACACAGGCTCTAAATGAAGATCATAAAGAGCTGCAGGGGAGACTGGTGAATGAAACCCCTCAAGCACACACTTATTTAACCCAAAATGGATTTATGACTTTGTTTTTCTACAAAGCAGAAATATTTAGGCCCCAAGACATTATGTACAGACATATGTCATCCTCTGATAAGTATCACCAGGGGTGGGGTTGTCGGCCCCTAAGCACCTGGGCTTAACGGAAGCATACTTTACTGTTTTTATGGACTTTTACCTCCGAACAAACAGTCTCTGTATGTACGCTTCAGGGGAAGCCCAGCTTTCTTGCTTCTGTATTAGCAAAAGCCATTTTAACCCATTAAAGGCTTGCCTTTGTGTGGCTTGTGTAGGTTAGTCTTCTAACCCTACACTACTGGCAGATAATTAGAGGAATATTGGGAGTAACAAGAACTGGAGAAAAATGTGTCCAGGTAATGAGAAATTTTGATTAAAATATAATAAATTTGAAATATAAGAGATAGGAAGACCATGAAATATTTTGATAAAGACAGTATTTTAAATTGATCACTCTTGTTACATTGTAAGAGCAAAAATAAATTAAGAACAAAACTGGAAACTAGGAGCATATTTAGGAAACTATAGCTTCAGTACAGGTGGGTGGTGATCAAGGCCTGCATTAAGTAGTGAAAAATAGAAACAAGGAGGCAAATTCAAGAAATGTGTTTAGTAGTAAGAAGAATGTGACCTGAAGAAAGAGGATGAGTGATCGATGGATGATGTTTATTCCAACAAATGCCTCCATCTGCTCTTAAGACAGGAGAGTGTGTAAACTTGTATGAACACCAGAGAAAAGGGAAGAAGGAGATGGGAGTTAGGAAGTATCCCAAATTGATGGAAAATGGAAAATATTCCACAGGACAGAGTATGAAAATATATACTTAGTGTTTAAAGATTAACAGCAAAATGAATGCTTAAGTATCCATGATGCAGGGTATGAAGTAGAACATGACCAGTGCCTTAGAAGTCCCTTGGGTGGCCCTTCTCAATTGTATTTGAAACCAAGAAGTAGATTTGATTGGTCTGCCTGCCTTGTTTGCTCTTGGTTGCTTGTTTTTCATTTTGGGGTGTTTTGTTGTTCTTGTTGTTGTTGTTGTTTCTTACTTTATGAAGCTAAAGTCTTTGAGTCTGAAAGGTGAAACTTGAGCTTCACTGGCTGCTTTATAGATATCCTTTATAAGTCACCACTGTAAGGGTGCTTCAGCTGTTATTCAGAAAATTGGGCCAGCCCCTGTCCTGTTCAAACCAGTTGAGACAACCTACTCTTCAACAAGGCCTGTGCAAGTGCCCGAGAGATGGCCTTTTGACATTAGAAGGCAAAAAACTCCATCTTCAGATCACGCTAATGCTACCCTTTCAGTACATATGTCCTAGAAATTGCAATGAGTCCTGACCACACATGCTCAGAATAAACCTGTTACTTCATTTGTCCCCACTGCCAATCATCTTTCTCCGGTCCACTTCCCTAACTCATAAATATTCCTGAACTTCATCATCAAGAATCCAAATCTAATAGCTGTTTTCCCACTTCTTTGCTCAGTGACCTTGAAATTAAATCTTTTCTCTTTTGCAAAATACATGTCCATGCAGGTGGAACAAACCTGGTAACACATTGTCCTCTATTTTCTACCAGAAATAACTACTATCCCTCCATTCCATTGTGCATGTGTTCTATAGACTATAACTCATGAATGGATCTTAAATCATTCCTTATTTATTTATGCTCTCTTTGAATGTTATATAAATGGAATCATATTGTAAAAATTCTTCAGTAAAGTACCTTCACTTCATTCAAAAATAAGTTTGCATATTTCAACCACGTAAAAAAATATTGCTGTTGTTCATCCATTTTCGTTGTTATATAGTATTCATTTGTGTAAAGTTCTCGGACTTCATTCATTATGTCTATTATTGATGGACACTTGGAATTTTTCCAGTTTTTAACTAGTACAAACAAAGCTGCCCTGAACATTTTTTGTACTTCTCCTAGTGCAACAGATTCTCTGGCATATATACTGAAGAATGGTATTCTTGAGGTATTCAGCCTTGCCATAGAGTGCTATGATGATTTTCAAAGTGGTCCTACCAATTTACACTCCTGTCACTAATAAATAAGTATTACATCTCCCGTTATCCTTAACTAGCACTTAATATTGTCAAACATCTTAATTTTCTCAATATGCTGAAATGTTATCACTATTTTATTTCAAATCTTCATTTCCCTAAATGTATATTTTCATTAATTATTTGTTAATTTGAATTTCCTCATATGCAAGGGACTACTCAAGTCTTTGCTATGTGTCAATTAATATTATTATATACAAATTCATATACATGCACATGCATACAAACACTAACGCACACATACTCAATTAAAATCATCATTTATATACACTGTATCATTAAAATATTTTCTTCAGTTTGAGATTTGCCTTCTTACTCCCCTCAGAGATTTTTGCTATTGTTAAGAGGAGCTCTAAATTTTGATATAATTAATTTTCCCAATCTTCTATTACTCTTTTTGTTTTCCTGGCATCTTCTTGGGGGAAAAAAGTTCTTCTCTAGTCCAATGTAATGAATATATTCTTATAACCTTTCATGTGAGTTTTATGCTTTTCCTTTCCAATTTTACATAAATTTTAATTTTTTATATTTCATTATGAGTACATTACATCTAGTCCAACATAATGAAGGTATTCTTATAACCTTTTAAGTGAATTTTATGCTTTTTACTTCCAATTTTACAAAAATTTTATTTTTTATTTTTGATTATGGGTACATAATAGGTGTGTATATTTATGGGGTACATGTGATGTTTTCATATAGGCATACAATGGATAATGATCAGATCAGGATAATTGGAGTATCCTTAACTTCAAATATATCACATTTCTCTTGGGTTTTTTTTTAATATACCATAACTTATTGACTATTGTTACCCTATTGCAATATCAAATATTAGATGTTATTCATTCTATTTAACTATATTTTTGTACCCATTAACCATTCCCACTTTGTGCCCCTCTCCACTTCCATTCTAGCCTCTGGTAATCATCATTCTGCTATCTCTATGAGCTGAATTGTTTTAATTTTTCACTTCCATATATGAATAAGAACATGCGAAATTTGTCTTTCTCTACCTAGCTATTCATAATGTCTTCCACTTCCATCCTTGTTGTTGCAAATGGCATAATTTCATTCTTGTTTCCTGTATCGTGTATTATCAGTGTGGCTCAGCATTGTAAATACTAGACTAAACTCTCGTTTGTACTATAATGTAGAGAAAGAACAAAGGTAGATTTGTTTCCATAGAACAAAGGTAGATTTCAGCCAAGGTTCTATCAAAAATACCAATTTTTGATGAACTGATAATCTGTTTTTTTGTTTGTTTTGAGACAAAGTCTCACTATGTTGCACTTAGTAGAGTGCCATAGCATCACAGCTCATAGCAACCTCAACCTCTTGGGCTTAAGCGATTCTCTTGCCTCAGCCTCCCAAATAGCTGGGATTACAGGCACCCACCACGACACCCAGCTATTTTTTTGTTGCAGTTGTCATTGTTGTTTAGCTGACCCAGGCCGAGTTCAAACCCACCAGCCTCGGTGTATGTGGCCAGTGCCGTAACCAGTGTGCTACAGGCAATGTAGTATAGTCTGAGGTCTGGTAGCGTGATTCCTCTTGCTTTGTTTTATTTATTTATTTATTTATTTTTGTAGAGACAGAGTCTCACTTTATCGCCCTCGGTAGAGTGCCATGGCATCACAGCTCACAGCAACCTCCAACTCCTGGGCTTAGGCGATTCTCTTGTCTTAGCCTCTGGAGTAGCTGGGACTACAGGCACCTGCCACAACACCCAGCTATTTGTCTGTTTTGCAGTTTGGCCGAGGCTGGGTTTGAACCTGCCACCTTTGGCATATGGGGCTGGCGCTCTACTCGCTGAGCCACAGGTGCCATCCCCTCTTGCTTTGTTTTTATTACTAAGCAATGTCTTGGCTATTCAAGGTTTTTTCTGATTCCATACGAAATGAAGTATTATTTTTTCAAGATCTTTAAAGTATGACACTGGAGCTTTCATAGGAAAATATGCAATAAAATTGTATATTGCTTTGGGTAGTATGGACATTTTAACAATGTTGATTCTTCCCAGCCATGAGCATGATATGCTTTTCCATTTGTTAGCATGTTCAGCTATTTCTTTTCTTAGAGTTCCATAGTTCTCTTTATAGAGATCTTTCACGTCCTTCATTAGGTAAACTCTCAAATATTTCATCTTCTTTGTCACTACTGTGAATAGAATAGAGTCCTTGTCTGTTTTTTCAGCTTGACTATTGTTGGTATATATAAAGGCTACAGATTTATAAGTGTCGATTTTGTAGCCTGAGACGCTGCTCTATTCCTTGATCACTTCTAAGAGTTTTGTAGTAGAATCCCTGGTGTTTTCCAGATATACAATCATATCATCTGCAAAGAGTGAAAGTTTGGTCTCTTCTGACCCTATATGGATACCCGTGATCACCTTTTCTTGCCTAATTGCGATGTCTAAGACTTCCATTACAATGTCAAAAAAAAGGGGAGATGATGGGCAACTTGCCTGGTTCCTTATCTGAGTGGAAATGATTTCAATTTAACTCCATTCAATATGATATTGGCTTGGGTTTACTGTAGATGGCCTCTATCAGTTTAAGAAATGTCCCTTCTATACCCATTTATTTTCTTAAGGGTTCTGATCAAGAAAGGATGCTGGATATTATCAAAAGCTTTTTCTGCATCAATTGAGAGAATCATATGATCTTGTTTTTGAATTTGTTTATGTGATAAATTATATTTATAGATTTACGTATATTGAACCAGCCTTGAGACCCTGGGATAAAACCCTCTTGGTCATGGTGTATAATTTGTTTGATTTGCTGCTGGATTCTATTTGCTAGAATCTTGTTGAATATTTTTGCATCAATATTCATTAGTGATATTGGTCTATAATTTTCTTTTCTTGTTGGGTCTTTCCCTGGCTTGGGGATCAAGGTGATGTTTGCTTCATAGAATGTGTTGGGTAGTGTTCCTTCTTTTTCTATATTTTGGGAAAGGTTGAGTAATACAGGTACTAGTTCCTCTTTAAAGGTTTGATAGAATTCTGACGTTAAGCCATCTGGTCCCAGGCTTTTCTTTTTAGGGAGTTTTTGCTCTCCATTTCACTTCCTCTTTGAGAGTTTGGGAACATTCAAAAACTTTGTCTTCAATGTCAGAAATCCTTTCTTCTGCATGCTCCGTTCTGTTACTGAGGGGTTCTACTGTATTTCTCAGATCTTTGAGGGCTGCAAATTCTTGTCTCAATGTGTCAAAATCTTTGGTGATTTTGTCTTTGAATTCATTGAATTCTTTAAACAACTTTTGAAATGCTCCTTCAATTTCTAATTCCAACTTTACCTCCATTCTATTAATCTTATTTGCAATCCAAATTCTGAATTTGATTTCTGACATCTCAGCCATTTGTTCATGAATAGAATCTTCAGTTGTGTCTGCCATATCATTCCTTGGGGGAGTCGATCTACTCTGGTTATTCATGTTACCAAAGTTTTTCCACTGATTCCACCCCATGATTATTTTACACCGTTTGGCTAGATGAGCAGATAAGGTGAAGTTGGGTTGGTGGCTCCTGGAGTAGTCATTAACCAGCCCTTGCCCAAGAGCTGGAACTGGTGTCTGTACCTTTTTCCCTAGAGCTTTGCAAAGGACCCATACAGCGCTACGGCCTGAGACACTGGGGACTTACTTGGTGTGGTGGGGCTAAGTGGCTCTGCCTTGTTTTCAGCTGATCTCTGTCCTACCCTACTGAATCAGTTACTCTGGGTTTAAGTCTCAGCTGTGGAGAAATACCAGCAATTAAGTAACCCCACTCCCCACACACAACAACTAGAAAAGGAAAATCAAACCTTCCCACAACCACACACCCAGGATAGTCTTCGGGTGATTGGTCCAGTTTGAGAGATCCAAATCACTTGTCCCAGTCAGCACCTGGTCTCAAGCAGGAGAATTCAAAATGTTTCTGGCAACTAGATAGCAGGTGTGTGCTGGCAGCTTGAGTATGACTCATTCTGGTGCTCTGTG
>CAUYRH010065914.1:0-15959 GCA_963574655.1 Perodicticus potto | reverse complement strand
GTTTTAAGAGTTCCTTACATAGTCTTCACAGAACTTCTGTGTCAGATACATTTTAAAGATATTTTCTCCCATCTGTACCTTATCTTATTTTTTACGTGTACATTTAAATTTTTTAGAATTTTGAATAGACTTTTTTTTTTTAGAGCAGTTTCAGGTTCAGAGCAAAGTCTAACGGAAGGTACAGAGATTTCCCGTACACCACCTACATGTGAACAGCCTCTCCCGTTATCAGCATCCCTCGCTAGATTGGTACATTTGCTACAATTGATGGGTCTGCACTGGCTCATCAGTATCAGTCAAAATCCATTTTCGTGTCATCACTCTCGGAGCAGACTCTACAGATTCAGACAAATGCATAATAACATCTTCATTTTTAATGTGTCTTTTGAGTAGAAGTCATTAATTTTGATAAAGTCAAATTTATCAATTTTTTCTTATATGTTTATTGCTATCTATGCCCTAGGAAATCTTCACAGTGTATCTGCCTCTGATCTGATGCAAGCTTTCACCTGATGAGGCAAACTGTATTATTCTAGATAGTTCTGTTCTCTGTATGTGCGCAACATAAGCCAAGACTCCCCCCGTGCCTCTCAGAATCTCTGAACTGCGGGTACCCGAGGAACATCCTGAACAGTGAGCAAATAGGGAAACATCCTTGTTCACGTGGAAGAGCCAGTGTTTAAGAGGAGATCCATCTGGTAAGTCCGGGGTAAATGACTGTCTAAGGAAGAGAAAGGAGAAAGAGTGAGAAAATCAATCTATGGCCAGACGCATCCCCTGGGAAGGCTTTCTTGCACCACACTGTGCTTATTTCACAAATAAGGTGGTTGAAAAAGAAACATTATTAAGGTCCAATTACCAAAAATTGAATTTAAGTCAAAAATGGCTCACTTGGTGTATTAGAAAACACAGCTAAGAAACTAGAAGACTCACAATGAACATGATAAGGAAAACAAACTAACACATAAATAACATGGAATGAAAAGTCATTCTGCCTCTGAAAGAAACTGTTAGTATTTTCATGAATTTATAGTGAACTGAATATGCAGCATTCAGCATTCTGAATATCCTGGAGTCTCCACACTGGTCTATGTGTACAAATGAAGTCCCATTGACCCGGATACAGCTGGTTTGCCTCTATCTGCCAACCTCTCTCTTAAACACTTCCCTGAGTTATCTCAGGGAGCCATGGGGATGGGGTATCTCATGTGAGCACACAGTAGGACCCTCATGTTGTGCTTCCCCAGCCCACCACATTGCGCTCTGTTTAGAGAACGCCTCAAAGGCCGTGCCTCTTCACTCATTCATTCTAAGCCGTCCTACGCTGGCTCAGTAGTGACTTCAAATCAAGAACCATGACAGTGCCCTTGAGGTCTTGGGCTGTGCACAACACTCCTGACCTTCATAATATGTCCTGACAGTTTCTTCTGCCTAGAACAGTGTTCCACTCGTTTCCACTCGTTTCTGTCTGGCAAACTCTAATGATTCAACAAGATCTAGTTCATATGTCACATTTATGGGAAGTCTTCTCCTCTCTCATTCATACAATTCTGGAAAAATTTAGTTGCTCAGACTTTAGAGACCAACAGACTCTGGCCTCATCTTCTTTACCACTTAGTAGCTGTGCGACTGGGAACATCTCCCTTGTTTGTGAACAAGAGCAACGTGTCTGCCTTCCTCAGAGGCCACGTGGTAAGGAAGTAACACGGGGAGAACATACTAGCCCCGGACCCAGAATAAGTGCCCTGCAGATTGCAGCTATTGGAGAAGACTGAAAATGACATTTGTGGGGAGAATAACTGACAGCGTATGGCCAGATGCATCCCCTGGGAAGGCTTTCTTGCACCACATTGTGCTTATTTTACAACTAAAAATGACTTAACCTGTTTTGTTTGTTTGTTTTATTAAATCATAGCTGTGTACATTAGTGCATTCATGGGGTACAATGTGCTGGCTGCATATACAATCTGAAATATTTTCATCCAACTGTTTGACATAATCTTCATGGGATTTTCTCGTTTATCATATGAAAACATTTATAATCTGCATTTAGTAGGTTTAAGATGACAAAATTGATGTTAATATGTGCATATTTTTCTTTAATGTAATATTTCAATAATGTTATAATTTTAATATGTAATAAATGTAAAAATATTAAGGAGATATTTTACCTTATCTTTTTTTCACTAAGTCTTTTAAAACTCAGTTTTCAAAATTTTATGCTTACAGTACTTCTTAGTTCAAATTAGCCATCTCTTAAATGCTCAGTCACCACTTGTGGCTAGTAGCTGTCATACAGACAGTGTTGGGGGCAATTCTACCCCATATTCAGGATCAGCCTGACTCCCTCCACTCACAAGAACATCTCTGTAGTTTCTGTAACCCTTTTACTTCTTTTCCTTCTTTGAATTGTCAGTGACCTCACAACCAAACACACTGTTGGACACTGGACTAACTCCCAAGTATTTCATGATTATAAATTTTGTCTTCACAACCATACCCCAAACATAGAAAAACATTTGCTTTATCCCTAGAGTACTTATGGTGATGCCAGACATACCTATGTCATTAATAAACAAAGAGGGAAATTGATAAGAAATCATTGAAAATTGAAAGAAACAAAGACACAATGACAATCAGCTGAAGAAAATATCAGTCTGTATGAAAATATAGTTACCCTTCCATATTAGTGCTATTCAACTTAATCTGTATTTGTGGTTGTGTATAAATCACATGCTAGCATATTAAAACTGTGCCTGTAATCCTCACCAAATATGAGGGAATAACTCTAGAAGAAAACTAGAAATGATGAAATAAATAAAAAAGAATCATTTAGCAGAAGTTCTCTATCACGGATTTGGTTGTTTCCTGATTATGTGGCTCCACTAGAAGGTGGTGCCCAGAGGACTGTCTGTCTTATTCTTGCTGAATCCCCATCAGTCTCATTACTCCATTGCTCCTAATTTCCTTTCCTAAATTATAAGGTAATAAAATATTAGATCACTTCATAAAATAGTCTTATGTTAACACAGAAGAACTAGCGAAGCGTCTGGCACAAAACCTACACTCAATCAAGGTGTCTTATCCAAATTGAGACCAGATAGAACTAGTACTTGAACCATGATGATGAAAATATGAATGGCATGTTGACGGGACATAGGGATCCAGTGTGAGTGCGGAGGATGGAGTTAAAAGAAAGAAATTCAAGTCTTCCTAATTGTTCTAAGGATATTCCCCAGTATCAGAAACAATAAGGCTGAGAGATAACACCTCTCTACCCATAAAGAATATACAGAAGATGGAAGATTTGTCTTCAGGAAGATTATTCTTTGTTTTTCTTTCTCTGTATGTAGACAATTCTAGTAATCCCTCATAACAAAATGTTGAGAGATCTTACCGTGGTATCCTAATGTAGATATATAATAACCTGCTATATCAATACTCAACAAATGAGATGGCCTAAAAAGAATAAGGTCAGATGAGGGTAAGTTCACAAGATTGATGGAGGAAGCCAAAAGGAGCTGAGGAGTTAAAAGAGAGAAGAACACTATGCTGTGATCTTAAGCAATAAAGGGACACAATGACTGGTTCACAGCTAGAAACTACCTCCAATGGGCTCCTGGATTCCCCACCACCACCACAAACAAGCACTGTGTATACATACTGCTCTGAAATTAAACATGATCATAAGCAAAGATCTACAATTTAAAGTAAGTATACTATAGCTTTCCTTCTTTTCTATCTCTTTAAGCTCGCCTTTAAGGTATGTGTGGAAGTATGGTCTGTGTTTGTATGTGCGTGTGTGATATAGAGGCTACACCAAAATAATGTCTGAGTTGGCATTGTCAGACATCTTAACTACTTAGGAGAAGCACTGGCAAATTCAAACTGGATGTTAAAAATGATTGTCAGATGGTCTTAGGAAATAATTCTTAAAAGGATGTTTTTGACTCATAACTGCTCAAGTTATATTCCCAATGGGCACTCATGTGAGCCTCCCTTGACCCACTAAAATACGTGAGATAAACAAGGGCAGACCAAGT
The DNA here is from genome assembly GCA_963574655.1 of Perodicticus potto. Lineage (NCBI taxonomy): Eukaryota > Metazoa > Chordata > Mammalia > Primates > Lorisidae > Perodicticus > Perodicticus potto. Next base: position 11,916 of record CAUYRH010065914.1, on the reverse strand, counting down.
GCTGACTTAGTAGAGAAAACGCAAATGTGGCAAAACAGTGTATTTATTCCATGGGCCTATTTAGTTTTGAGAACCATTTCAAAACAGTTGGGAGACTTTAAAAGAAATATATATCACATCTACAATTCATTCAGTGGCCTATTAGTCATCACTACCCACCAACTTCCTTCTGAGTTCAGCTCAGTCCTTGGCATTCTCCCCTTCTGTGCACATGACTGATAGCTAAACCCTGACCTGTCAAATTGCCATTGACCCACCAGCAGTTTCTCTCTGTATGCTTCCAGTTTAATGAAGATACAAATTTGAGTGAATAATTAAGTCCTGGCCAAAGTATTCTTAAGAATAACTTAATCATTAATATCTCCCCAAGCCTAACTTGAAGCTTATTATATGCATATTAAAAACAGTGTACATGACTGTTGACCAAATTGAGGTGGCTGATTTTCTTTTGGAAATAATGGAAGAAAATGACTCTCTTCCAAGGACAACTCTCTGTATTACTCACCAAGGGACATCTATTAAGCCTATATTTAGAATTTCACCATTCAGGAGCCTTAAATTTCCTTTCAACCTGGAAAGAACAAATGGTAAACCACCACATTTCCCACCCAATTCCTCAATTTTCTTCAAGCTCAAGGAATCAATTTTTCTGTATTCTGAAGGCAGAACTCTGTTCTTGTTTGTATAAAGGGGCATAAAAATCACAGGGACATTAACACCAAACAGAGTAACCTTGTTCATGTTTTAGTGTCTCCTGTGATTCAAAAAGCAGAAAAGGAATTCGCAGTTCGGAATGTTATAGATTCATCTCAATCAAAACATGCAAAAGGTCTTGTGGATTCTGAAGTTTATCTCTCTGTGCCATGTCTATTGACATTACAAAGAGTCATTTGTGATTCAGGGAATAAAAAATTAGAAGTGTAGAATTCTTGGCTCTTCATACATGTTGAAATTGTGCCAAAGGAATAATGATAGTTATACTTCTAAGCGTATGATATATAAGATCATATGCCTCATAGTAGATAGCTACAGTAATTCTACTGGTAAAATTATAAAATTGTGGAATGTGTAATCACTCATGACTAAAAATCATTAGTTATGGCAGGGTTGTAGGAGAGTGTTCACTCTGATGGGTGATGGAAAAAAATCTCCTATATCTTCTGCACTTTCATTCATTCATCAGCTAAAATGGAATAATCAAGAAAAGCCTACATATACACACACTTCTGCACAGCATACACACAGTTATATGAAAAGCAAATGAAACAAATCTGTATGAAAATTACTTAATATGTAAAGAAATAGCTACATTATTAAATGAAGACATATATTGAAAAAAATTGGTATTTTTTCATTAAACATTTAAATGAAGCAAGATCACTAATATAGAGTATAACAATGCATCTCTTCTGATGTCTAATTTGAATACATGATTTTTTTGAAGAATATTATATTGGCATATCAACTAATGAGACTTCATTTGGAAGAAAGAGCTCTAGGAACTAACAGCGAGTGATTTCCAGGATATATTGTTAATCAGGAAAAAGAAAAAAGCTCTACACAATTCTTTTCCATAGGTAAGAAAGGAGACTGGAAATCACACTCACACATTTATTTTTGGAAAAGGAACAGAGGAAGGGAAGAGTATACCAGAAAGTAATGAAATAATGGAACTGACTACCTAGAAGGGTAAGTGCAGTGGGGGAGGGAGGAAAATGGGGCACTACATATGTGATTATAACTTCTTACATACACATACACGTAAGCTTCACTTGTGGCTCAAAGGAGTAGGGCGCTGGCCCCATATGCCGGAGGTGGCATGTTCAAATCCAGACCTGGCCAAAAACTGCAAAAACAAAAAAACAAGATCTGAACTCCCTATTTCTCAAAAGTACAATTAAATCAGAAATACAATGAAAATAAAAACAAACACTATTTTTGAATGCATGCAGTATTGGGTAGATACTGGAATGGTTATGCACAAGAAAGTCCTGTTTATAAGACATTCACACTTTGGTATTGGGAGTGAAGTATCCCTGCATCTGAAATCTATTTGCAAAAAGTTCAGACAAAAAAAAATGTATATGCATGCACATACATATCCCTATGTGCACGCCCACATGCATACACACATTCCCATTTCCACAAATATACATAAATTCATAGAAAGAGAAAGAGAGATAAAGTGAGACAAAATCTTAAAACTTAATGAACCCAGAGGCAAAGGTCTAAATGTTCATATCCTTTCAAAATTCATTCGTTGAAATCCTAACACCCAAATTGATGATGTCAGCAGGTTGGGCCTTTGGAAGGTAATTAGGACATAGACAGTGTCCTCACTGATGGGATTAGTGTCTTTACAAGTGGTACCCCAGAGAGCTATTTCACACACTTTTTCTAACATGTGCAGATACAAAGAGAAGATAGCAGTCTGGAAAAGGATCCAATCCAGCACCAACCATGCGGGCACCCTGATCTAAGCCTTTCAGCCAACAGACCTGTGAGAAATGAACTTCTGGTTTTCATCAGCCACTCAGTCTTTAGTACTTTGTTACAGCAGCCTGAATGGATTGAGACTAGGTGAAGGTCATCAAAAACATTACTTTCATTCTTCTTCTTATACTGCCACACGGAATTTCCCCCCAAGTCTGGGAGAGCTAGTGTAACTTGCTGGCCTTAGTGGTTAGGAGATAGGAAACAGGGGTCAAAGGCAGGTAGGACTTTACATCTTGGAAAATGAGATTGAGTTACAGAAATTTTGAATCTAAGAAGAATCATGTGGCCTTGGTCTTACAAAGATGAAAAACCAAAGAAACAAATTTGGAACAAGTCTACCCCTACCTACAAGTCAGATTCCTAGTGAAGTGGTTCAGTAAGAAATATGACACAAGAAAGAAATAAAGAGTATGCCAATCAGTAAAAGATGACGGTGAACTATCCCTGTTTTCTGATGATAAGATCTTGTATATTGAAATGCCTAAAGATCCCACAAAAAGACTTCCGTAAGTGATAAATTCAGCTACGTCTAAGGTTACAAAATCAATGCATACAAATAAGTAGCATTTCTATATACTAATAATAGTCAAGTGGAGAGTTAAAGATCTCTACAAGGAGAGCAACAAAACATTAATGAAAGAAATCACAGATGACAAAAACAAATGGAAAAGCATAGCCTGCTCATGGATTAGTAGAATTATATACAACACCATCAAAATACCAAATCTAATACCAGCATCATACTTTCCAGATCAAGAAAAGATATTCCTAAGCTTCATTTGAAACAAAAACCAGCCCAAATAGCCAAAGCAATCATAATTAAAATATATATAATATATATAATATATATACACACACATATATATACATATATATATGCACATATATATATATATATACATATATGTGTGGTGTGTGTATATGTGTGATGCCTCAATATATGTATATTATATAGATAGAGAGAGAGGCATCACACTACCTGACTTCAAATTACACTACAAGGTTATAGTAACCAAAACAGCATGGTAATTTTGTAAAGTAGAGACGTAGACCCATGACACAGAATAGAGATCTCAGAAATAAAACCATCTACCTACAACAAACTGATCTTCAACAAAGCAGGCAGGAATATGTAATGAGGAAAGGAATCCCTGGTCCATAAATGGTGCTGGGAAAATTGGGTAGCCACACACAAAAGAAAAAAACAGTTTTTATCTCTCATCACATATGAAAATTAATTCAAGATGAATTGAAGACTTAAATGTAAGGCATGAATCCATAAAAATTCTGGAAGAAAATGTAGGAAAAAACTCTTTTAGACATTGGCGTAAGCTACAGATTTTATGACTAAGACCCCAAAGGGAAATATAGCAACAATTAAAACAAATAAATGGGACTTAATTAAATTAAAAACCTTCTACACAACAAGGGAAATCAACAGAATGACTTGACAACCTACAGAATGGGAGAAAATATTCCCCAAAACATGGATAAGGATTTATATCCAGAATCTATGAAGAACTCAAACAAATCTACAAGATAAAAACAATCTCTTCAAAAAGTGGGAAAAAGAATTTGAACAGAGAATGAACAGAAGTTTCTCAAAAGAAGGTAAACAAATGGCCAACAAACAAAGGAAAAAATGCCCAACATCCCTAATCATTAGGAAAATGCAAGTTAAAGCTCTAATGCACTGTTGGTGAGACTGCAAGTTGGTACAACTTCTATGAGAAACAGTATGGTGTTTCCTCCAAGAAATGAATGTAGACCTACCCTTTGATCCCAAATGAAGTCATTTTGTCAAAAACATCTCCTGCACATGAATGTTTATTGCAACACAATTTACAATTCCAAGGATATGAAATCAACCTATGTGTCTTTCAATTCATGAGTGGATTAAAAACATGTGATATATATAGAAAGGTATGGGCTAGATATTCCCCTGTGTATGTGCGTGGGCTGTGTATTCACATAGACTTCCACACACACACGATAGAGTACTACTCAGCCATAATAAAGAATGAAATAATATCATTTGCAGCAACTTGGAAGAAACTGGAGACCATTATCCTAAATAAAGTATATCAGGAATAGAAAACCAAACACCAGATGTTTCACTATCAAGTTAGAGCTAATATATGTGTACCCACAGGCACAGAAAGACATAAAGGACATGAGAAACCAAGAATGGGAGGGTGCAGGGTATAAAAACCTACCTATCGGGAACAACTAACACTATTCTGGTGACGGGCACACCAAAAAGCCCTGACGTAAGCATTAAATGCACTAACTATGTAAAAAAACACTGTGTACCCCATTCATTAGTATTTTGCAACAAAAATATCAAATAAAATCAAAGATCCTTATAAGAAGTATGTTAATTATTTTTGAAAAGAGTTTAATAAAAGAATAACCTTCAATTATATGCAAAGTCCCACTGCTGAATAAAATAATCAAACTTTTATTGGCATAATATTCTTCAATTAGCAAAAGAAAGCCTAGGAGATTTAATTGGAAAAGTAGCTCCTTTTACAAATGCACCTTGACAGGGGAGTCACAAACAGTATGAAAAACAGGAGGAATGTCTTCATAAAATAATTTTACAAACCATCTAGTAAAATCTCTCTTCTAGGGGACCAAGAGTCTGTCTTCCTCATCAATAGAAATTTCTACTGAAGATAACACATCAAAAAGCAACACAGCCCAAATGGTAAACTCACAGATGACTCACAGTCAACTTAAAAAGAGTTAGCAAGAAAACCAAGCACTATGTAAACAAGAAAGAATTACTCAGCCTCAGAAAGCCTTTATGTGAAATCCAAGATTTCCCAGCATCTTCGATCTGAATTTTATGTCTGTGTATAGGTAAGGAGACACTAGAAAACAGAGTCCCATTTTAAAAGATGTGCTATTTAACCATGGGTTCCTATTCTGTCACTCTTCCAAGCATCTGGTCAGACATGGCTGCCATCAGCCATCAGAGCTCAGTCCTACAAACCAAGCTAAGATAATGTCTAAGTCATGCATTGGGCTTAATGAGGAGGTGTTGTTGCATTTTTATTGCCATTAGAATAAACTGTTCACAAGAGAAGGATGCTTCAGCTATTAAAATAAGTGAGGGGGAATAAAGCCCAGGTATATAACTGTGTTTTATGTGAAACACTCAGCCGACCATCTGCAAATCATTTTAGTTCTGTAAGCTAATAAAAAGTGCATGTGCTTTTTCCTTCTAGTTATCCTCTAGAATTTTCTTCTGTCTACTACACATAAGAATACATTTTTATTTTTTTCTTCAATCAACATCTTTTTCATTGGCTCCTCTAATATATGTTGTCTCTAAGGCTGTACAGAATTACCCAGATGTGCTTTCCCAGTTTGTATAAACCCCAAAGTAAGCAAACAATCTGATTTCCCCCATGTTTTGACTGGAATCGCACCAATACAATTCCACTGACCCACAGCTACCCACTGGCCCTCCAAAGGCACGTGGGTTGCACTAAGTCGTTCATAATCAGAATAGATACATTTTAGCAGATTTGAAGGGAAGGCTCTACCAGGATGCAAGGAAAAGAGAGTATCAGGTTCCCTAAGCACATTTGCCATTCATATTCTGAGCCTATGAGTGCCAGAAATTTCTTGAAAACTTGACTTTTGATGTCAACTTGAATCTATGGGTTTCTGTCCTATTATTTGGCAAAAACCATTCTCCTACATCCCCCAGTCCTATGGATGCAATTGGGTTGTATAAGAAGAAGATATTAGTTCACCCCCTGAAGATATCAGTCTTCATTTGAGTTTTCTGACAATAACAAACCTAAAAGCACAGTTTGGGCTATTTCTACTGACTATTAGCAGCTGGAGAGTAATAGACAATCAGTGACTTGTTTCCAAAAGAAAATCATATTCTCAGTACTAGAAGAGACAAAAGAGGTACATTGCTCTAGCTAGCTGACTCCTGTAGCCTAAGGATCCAATGATACCTCCATCTTCCCTGTGCTGGGAGCTCTAGTTAATCCCAGGCAATGCATATATTGGACAGCATCTAAGACTATCTGGGCCCTCACTCCTGCTCCTGGAGGACTTAAACCAGGTCCTTGGGAAATCTTCAAGCATTGTTTTTCACCATACTTTCTCTTTTTCTCTGCATCTAGCCTTTTTCTTAGCCTCTTCAGTGACTGGTTTAAGGATTATAAAACTAGTTTTTCAAATTTCATTTATAAATTTTCATTTGGAGTGGTTTTAGTGTGTCATATCTACTTTGTTTTCATGCCTAAGTCAAACCTCACAACTTAGAATCTTGCTAAAAATGTTGTTCCTCGGAAGATGGGAAATAAGCATGTGAAAAGATACTCTATTTCATACACCAGTAGGTAAATGCAAATTAAAACAAAAATGAGATACCATTACACACCTAACAGAATGACCAAAATCCAGAACGCTTACAACGTCAAACGCTGGCAAGTAGGTAAAGCAAAGGGAACTCTCATTCATTGCTGGTGAGACTACAAAATGGGACTACTAATCACTCGGGGGAGAGTGTAATGGTTTCTTACAAAACTAAATATGCTCTTATCATACCACCCAGAAACTTCACTCCTTGTTATTTACCCAGAAGAGTTGAAAATTTATGTCCACACAAAAACCTGCATATGGATTTTTAACAGCTTTATTCATAATTGGCAAAATTTGCAAGTAGCCATTTCCTTCAGTAGATGAATGAACAAATAAATTGCGGTTCATCTAGACACTGGAATATTACTCAAGTCTAAAGAGAAATGAACTATCAAGCCCTGAAAAGACATGGAAGAACATTAAATATATGTTATTAAGTGAAAGAAGCTAATCTGAAAAGCTCTTATTCTATATGATTTCAACTATATGACATTCAGGAAAAGTAAGAAGAAAGTAAAAATATCAGTGGTTCCCAGGAGATAGGGGAAGAAGGGATGAAGAAGCTGAGCACAGAGGACTTACAGGATGGTGAAACTACTCTCTGTGATACTATAATGGTGGACACGTGTCACTGGACATCTGTCTAAACCCACATAATGTACAACAACAAGAGTGAACCCTAATGTAAACTATGGACTTAAGGTGATAATGACATGTCAATGTAAGCTTTCTGATTATACGAAACGTCCCTTCTTAGTGGGAGATGTTGATAGAGAAGGGGCTGTGATCTGTAGGGCACAGGACATACAGGAACTCTGCATTTTCTGCTCAATTTTTGTATGAACCTAAAAGGACTCTAAAAGACAAAATCTTTAGAAAGAAAATAAAATGGAAAAAAAAGGTACTGCTCCTACAATGTTTTGTCCAGTCTTCTCAAAAGCACCTTCCATGGCCTCATCATCTGTGACATGCAAAAGAGTGAACCTCCTGGCTTAACAAGTGGCCAGATTCGGAAAATATCCCCTAATCCTCCCTATGTTCTTCACCTTTCCAAGATTATTCACATCAAGAATTAATAATATTTTGGCCTCTGATTCTGCCAAGCTAGACTATGAAACTCTTGACCCCAAATTCCTCCTGTCTTGTACAATACTGGCACGAGGAGGAAAGGCATAGCCCCGAAGACCTGGGATCCCTCATTGTTTAGGTCATTGTGTTGGCTTTCTAGGTTATTCTGACACAATCCTGTTCCCCTTGACTGCCTTCAGGAGAACAGGCATTTTATTCAACCATTTCTTTCTTTTTTTTCTTTAAAGTATCATGCTTCTATTTGAGAATCTGATGAACGTGATGGTTCCTTTACCCATTTCTGTATATAATTTCATGTCTCTGTGGGCTCTCTGAAACTCATTCATAAATTCCCTGGGCTCACCACCATGTAAACAGTGCTTGATATCACTCATACCCACATATTGTGCACTCTTTCTCCCACCACAAAAAATGTTTTGTCATTTCTGTGGAGCCAAACTGAGAAAACAATTTGTCCCCATGAGCCAATCAGCTTTTCCTCATTTTCACCAAATGTTTACGGAGCAGCTGCAGTATGCAGAGCATGAAGAGAAGACTGTAGTTGATCAGACGCTCGGTATGCTTCTCCAAGACATGTTCCCCTTGGCCACCATCACGCATTTGAGTGATTTTCAACCACAAGACTATGCTCCCAAACCTCTCTGACTCACATTTCTCCCCAAGTCTTAGACTCAAATGTCCACTGGATACCTGCATTTGGTTCTCTAACAATCATCCCACACTCAACAAGTCTAGAACACATTATCCTTCCCCAAAATATTTTCCTTTTCACTGTATTTCCTTTCTCAGTAAATGGCAACTATACTCTCCATTCACCCACAACAAAAATGTGGGAGACATCTGGGTATCAACTGCAAAATAAAGAAGTCATTATATCAAAAAATATCTGCACTTGTATGTTTATCACACCACATTCACAATACCAAAGACATGGATCAACCTAGGTGTCCACCGACTGATGTATGTGTACTTGTGTGTGTGTGTGTGTATGGTGCAAAAAAATGTATGCACACTTTAAGAAAGGAAAAAACATTCTGGCCCAGTGGCTCATCCTGTAATCCCAGCACTCTGGAAGGTCAAGGCAGGTGGATTGCCTGAGCCAGTGTGAGACCTCACCTCAAAAAATATAGCCAGGCATTGTGGCGGGTGCCTATAGTCCCAGCTACTCGGGAGGCTGAGGCAAAAGAATCACTTGAGCCCAAGAGTTAGAGGTTGCTGTGAGCTATGATGCCACAGCACTCTTCTGAGGGTGACAAAGTGAGACTCTGTCTCAAACAAAAAAGAAAGAAAAACAAAAAGAAAAAAATATTAAAATCGTAATACATCACATTTGATTTCTGCAAATATGAGACAACAAACCTTACTGGTATACGGTTTTTTTTATTTTTATACAATTTTTTCCTTTTCTTAAAATGTATATACACTATTTTGGCATCCTCTGTGTGTGTGTGTGTATGTCATGGAATACTACTCAGCCATAAAAAAGAATGAAATAATATCTTTTGCAGCAACTTGGATGGAACTAGAGGCCATTATCCTAAGTGAAGTAACTCAGGAATGGAAAATCAAATACCACATGTTCTCACTTGTAAATGGAAGCTAAACTATGAGTACACATGGTCACACAGAGCAGAAGAGTAGACATTGAAGACTCCTGTAGGGAAAAGATGACAGGGGGTGAGGAAAGAAAAACTATAAGGTAAATGTATACTATTTGGGTGATGGGTTCACTGAAACCCAGATGTCACTGTTGTACAGTGTATCCATGTAATAAAACTGTAGTGGTACCCCCCAAATCTATTGAAAGGAAGCTAAAAAACTAAAAGCCACTAAAAAAAAAGAAATATTGGACACATCTTTGTCTCTTCCACTTCTTTATCCTGATGTCCAATCAGCAAAACTCTGCCAATGTTAAGCCTAAGTGGCTCTTGAACACGTCCGCCACTCCCAACACTGTTCTGGTTGCACATGTTGATATGAAGTCACTTTGCTTTAACTCTGATTTTCCCCCTGTAAATCAAGGGAGCCAAACTTCTTCATTCTCTGGCTGGAAATATAAAAGGTATAGCCAAAAGATCAGAGCAGATGCTGAGGGACAATGCTGGAAAGAGAGTCTATGAGGTAGGATGCTGGTCACTGAAATTTTATTCCTGGCCACAAGCAGCTCTGGTCCCAGTTAGTCAGTAAAGTTTTTGAAAGGATCATTTCTCTTCAGCCTTTATTAAATTATTCAACTTTCAACTTAGCCAAATTAAAAAAAAAAAGTCTGATGGATACAAACAATAATTTGTCCATCAGAAAACACACTTAATGGAATCATCTTAGAAACGAGCTTTTTAGCCAAGTGCTAGATCCAGAAAAAAAAATAGAGGTTGTTGAAAAAGATTTCAGCCACAGCTTCTTTTTAACAAATGGAACCATTACCTAGTCCAGGTTATTTAAGTATTAATTCTCATTTTAAAATAATTTTTAAGTGATAGAGGGCAATATTATTTAATGTTAAAGTAAGAACTCCATTAAGAGGCTAATAACTTTCAGGAAACCGGGGTGCCCCTTTTCCCATGTCTACTGGAAATACACACTGCAAAGACATGTATCTGACTACACAATACTGAGCAGATGCTCACCAAAAGTATTCCGGCACATATGGTTTCATTTTAATAACAATAAGGAATTACTTTTACCCAGCATTCGCTATTTACCATGCACTGTGTTAACATTTTATACAGAACACATGACATCACTACAGAAGCCCACGATGTGCTTAATAAAATCACCTCCATTTTATAGGCAAATATACTGTAGTATTTAGAGAGGTTCGTAATTTATCATATATCACACATTCTTAACCTCGAGCCAACAGTACCAACAAAGGATTTCTTAAAGAAAAAAGCTATATTGTATAGGACGAGGAAGAAGAAGTGGAGTGCAAGTTAAATCTGATCTAGCTTTTGTCCTAGAAAAGGCAGAGGACGAAAGGGAGAGAAAAATGACAGTGTATAACAACTAACTTAGTCCTAGGTACCCAGTGGGCTTCATTAAAACTATGACCAAGTTGAGTGTGTAATTAAAGAAAATTGGGTTAAATGAGGTAAAATCTTGAGCATAACTTTTACAAAATTGAAATGAAAATTATATTACAAGAAAACAGAGTAATAGGATGCACTAGTACTTGACCCCCTTGTGCCTCCAGCACAGCTTCTTTTGGCCAGAGTCAACCTTGCCCCCTCTGGATCAGCCAGGCTCCCTGTGACCCACCCACACAGCTGGTTTTTTCCTGAAAAGACTCAGTTCTTTGTCTCCCAGGGCTTCGATTAGCAACATAAAATTAAATTTTAGAGTTTATCTCATATCATTACAAGGTCTCTATATCACCCTAAATTACATATAATAATCTTTTTTATTATAATAGTCCTTCATTTTGAGAAGTATTTTGGAAAATCATAAAAAGAAAGATTAAGAAGACACAAATCACATATCTCACTGCTTAGAAATAGATCTATTTTTTGGTTTTTTGAGGGGTTTTTTTAACATATAGATATAGTTTTTTTCATTTTAATATCTCAACTGCCATCCATTGTGGGAATATATAGTAGTAAATTTCTCTGGCTCCTTGAGGTATTAAGGAGCTACCTTCATGGCTACCTTAGCTGAGGAAGTGTATATTGACATCTCTGGGGTTTCTGGGAAAGCTTAAGTGACATTGCAATGTTTGGAGCTGCAGTTGGCACCTGGTTCTCTTTGCTAATACACCTGATGATGAAATCCAGCATGCTGGAGAAGGTAGAATAGAATGGTAGAAACAACTTTGTTTTCTGATGCTAACATTGAGTAGTTGAACTAATGTGAGTCATTTTATACCTCCATATTTTGCATTATGTGAGGTAATACTAGTTTGAGTCATATTCAGTGATGTTTTTATTTATACATGTGTATTCT
>CAUYRH010065911.1:0-59878 GCA_963574655.1 Perodicticus potto | reverse complement strand
GTTTTCTGTATTCTTTTCTGTAAATCAATTCTGTCTTATCACGGATGGGTGCGGGGGGGGGGGGAAATAATGTAATGAAGAATAATAAAATACATGTATTTAAAAAAAAAAAAGGAAAAATAAATAATGCTAGACCAAAGGAAAAGTTATTTCTTAAGGAGTGTAAAAAAAAATGACTTTTCAGCTCAGGATTTTTCTCAACCAATGTCAAATAAATAATTTACAAATCAAAAAAATTGATAAACTCGGTTTCTCAGGGTTTTGAGTCTTAAAGACATCTTCCTGTGATTTATGCATTGTTAGAAGTAGGCAGAGAAGCTTAAAATGGATCAGAAACTGGAAATGGCACATTGCTTTATTTGGTACTTGATGGTTAATTACTGATCATACAGTGGCCATGGTGAGAACAGACCAAGGTGGAGAACTGGGAATTCTAAGTTCTACTCCTGTATTTTTCCCTATGGGTCTCTGTGTGACTTTCTTTTAACATATCTATACTTAAGTTTCCTCATCTGTAAAATCACAGTGTTGTACACTTTTAGAGCTAAGGTTTCTTTCAGACCTGAAGGTACAAATTCCAGATTACATAAGCAAATCTGTTTCAGTAACATGGGAGATAAGAAAAGGCCAAGTTCTAGATATGAGTTGGCAAATCAGGAGACAGCAAATTTATTAAGCCCCTATTGAATTCTCAACACAGGAAACCCAAGTGTAACAACCTTTGCTCTTAAGAAAATCTGTTTGGCAAATGAAATAATATGGAAAATAAACAGGTTCCAAAAGAGATCCTAGCACAGCATAATTCTATTAAGAAAAACAAATTGCCAACTAAAATATTTCACGCTGTTGTTTTCCTAACACAGAAAAGATAGATATAAGTGGGCTTTATGCATCCAAAAAGTTTAAAAATAATTAGGTCCTCACAGTGATGAAAAACCATATAAAAACATGTACTTTTAGTGAAATTAAACTGTTTGAAGTGGGAGGATTGGGAGAGAAGAGATGAACTTACAGGACTACCCAATTCATTTGCTAATATTCTCTGGAGAGGTTGGCACGTGTGGGTTTTGCAAATACATGACTGATTTTAGAAAGATGCAGTGTTAAGTGTACAGAGCTATGGCCCATTTTATTCTAAGGTCTTGATTTGTGGCACATGGTACTTCCAAAATTTCTTCCACTCTGGATGCTGTACTTGAAATTTAAGATTAATTAACTTCACATTACCAAGTGTGCACAAGTGCTGTCACTCTCCACTGGGACACTGGGGCACGGGGCTATCCCACTGGGAAAGTTCATTATGCAAACATTTGAAAAAAACATAAAACTACTTGGTTGAGTTACCTCAAAATTTATTTCATGAAAGTGCTTAGGTGTCCCCGGTCTCATGTTTCCGAAAGTAGAGTCACTCAAATCTACCTCTGTGCCAGATCCATGCCCTTCTTTTTTAAATTCAAATCATTCTATTCCTTCCTAAGGGCCAGCCATACATTGCTGGGGAATGATACCTGAGCCAGAAAGAAAATCTTATCACTTTTTTGAGAAACCTTAAATAGAGTAAAGAGAATGTTATCTATTCCAGTGTGCTCTAGTAACTCAGCTGTTGTTTATAACAGAACATAAAAATATAACATGATGTCGCCTATTAACACATTTGATTCATAGGAGGAATTGTGCACTGGTCCCAGGAAATGATCGTTTTTCTTCTTAAGATTTTAAAGAACGTCTCTGAATTCTAAATTGCCCTTGCTTATCTCTTGAGACCAGTTCTTGAGTCAGACATGGTTCCCCAATTTCATAATGGGCTTAGTAAAGGGAATAAGATTCGACATGTCATGAATGGCATATTCGTTCTGAAGTAATCTTTTGACAATGGGTATGATTCCATGAGGTTGGCCATAACTATATTTAATGTGACTTTCAGAATCATTATTTGCGCTACCAGATAGAAGGTATTTCTTCAGTCCTTCTTGCAGTTGTACTGGCAAGACTAAAATAAGGAAATAGAGGTGGCTCTCTGAGTTGTTTAAATCAGGTTCTCAGTGTCAAGTCTGCACCAGAACCACCTGGAACATTTAGTAAAACACAGATTCCTGGTTGCCACCCCCCAGAGTTTCTGATTCAAAAGTTCTGGGCTGGAACCTTAGAGATTGCATTTCTAACAAGTAATTACATGGACCGGGTCTGGGAACCACGCTGTCAGAACCAGCAAACTGCGTCTATGTAGCGGTTGGAATGACAGCTATTACCAGCAACAGAGCATCCTGTTCTGCAGAGCCCCAGGTCAGCTGCACATTCTGACTGGGCTGGTAGGTAAGAAAGCCTTTCCTCCCCATTCTGGAAACCAAAGACTCAGTAATTCTCACTTCAGTTTTGAGTTCAGCTCAGAGTGCAATCAACTCAAAATTGGGGGAGATACTTATTAATCTGCAGGCTGGGGAAGCTCATTTGGTCACCACATAGTCCCGGTCACAAGAAGGTGTAGAAAGCGCGGAGAATTTTCCAGGAGGAGGTGGAGTTTGGAGTTTTGGAGTTTTCTGCCTCTATAACTGTGGTTAGCAACATGAAAAGGCCTGTGAAAAGCTCTGGAGTCTCAGGGCGTGGTGTGAAGTCCCAGTCACAAGGCCCTAGGAAGTGAGGTTCACCCCGCTTGGCTGTGGCCATTGACCTCGGTGGGTAATCAGTTGCGTCTCTGTCACCTCTGTCACCTTGGACGTGCTTGCTGGTCTGGGCCTCTGCTTTCGTCACAGGACCCTCTGGTGGTCCCTCCGCTAAGGTGATGATGACAACAAGCATAAAGGAGTCTTTCAACAGTGATTTCCTGTCTCTGGCTTATCCCAGCTCACAAACATTTTGCCATTCAAATGAACCGGCGACCCGCGGTGCTGAAGAGGGGAGGGTTGGGGGTGGGGACAGCGCAGGGGAGGGGGCTCCTTGTCAAAGCTGTCCCTGTGAGCCGAGGAGCCCGAGCAGGAAGAGGCGGAGCTCAAGTCCGGCTATTTTTAAATTATAATGGGAGCCCTTGGTGCCCTCGGACTCTTTCTCTCAAGCTCCTGAACAACTTGCCAAAGGCATAAATTGCCCGGGCAGTTCATTCTGGCTCCACTTCCTCCATACTCAGGCTGGCAAGCAAGCGCAGCTCGGGCCATGCCAAGGGCCATTTGCGCCTTTCGCTTAAAATCTCAACCTCCTTTCCCCGCATCATCTTGCAGCAGGGCCTCAGGGGGGGATCCGAGGTGGGGAGGAGGAAGGAAAACTCACCGCAGACCCGGGTGTCCTAGAGCACCAGGCAACCACACGCTTCCTACTGGAGCAGGGCCTCCGGCGAAGTGGGAATTCCTTGGTGCACCGGTGGTGCTGAGGCAGCTCCCTGCTCTCGCCCTGGGGGCCGGGGAAAGGAATCACAGCGGTGACTGTGCCAAGCAACCAAAGGAAAGAGAAAATTAGCTCTTGGGTTGATAAAGCAGTCCCAACAAGACAACGGCCACTCTCAGGTTACCCTCCGGCCTACTTACTGTGGCATTAAAAGGAGGGCAGTTTGCACCCGGAAAGAGAACCGAGCCCAAGTTAACACTCGGCGCCTCTGTTTTATTTTTAGGCTCTTCCATCAAAGTCCGGAGAGCAGGGCCAATTACCCTTCGGGCCTCAGAGCACACTCAGTTTTCTCAGGTTGCCCTGCACACAAAGGCCCTAAATAATTTTCCATAGAGACCCGGCCAGGCCTTGGAGCCGGAGCTCAGGGTGGCTGCTGATCCTGGACGTGTGAGCGCGGTTATCTGTCCGCCCTGGGATCTGTGTCATCACCCCATTTGATTTTTCCACTCACTTGGTGGAGTCTTCCTGCTAAAGCAATGCTCAACAAAAAGAAAAGAAAGAAAAGAGAAGAAAAGCAAAGAAAAGAAACGAGAGAAGGAAGAGAAGTATAATAGGGGCGGAATGACTAATCTGAGAAAAAATAAATAATTCCAAGACCCAAGTCACTATCTTTAGAAATGTCATTGAAAGAAGGCCCGGAGAGAGGACTTCCTAGGATATGTCCACCTGCGGGGTTTTTTTGTTTGTTTTTGTTTTTCAGTTTTTGTGGAGGAAATTCAGCCGTCACTCACCTGGGGAGCCCAGGATATCCACAGTGATCCGTCTGATTGGCTTCACAAAGAGGTCTCTAAGCTGTGCTGGCCAAGGGGAAGTTCACCAGACCTCCAGAGTTCCGGGAAAGATGGTGAGACCAAGACGCCTGAGCCCTTGTCCCCAAACTCCCCAGCCAGGCCCAGACCACCTTCGACATGGTTTGACAAAGCTGTACTATTAAATATTTTCTTCACATCAATTTTTGCTTAAACCAAGTCATGGAAGAAGAAACAATAAATCCTTGCGGGATAAAGTGGAAATAGAAACTTGGAAACAAAAGTATGTGAGCAGCTCCAACAGAATACAACAGAAATTAAGCAGAAACCTTCCTGAGCCAGCCTCCAAGCCCAGGGCCTGCTTCTCTTCCTCCAGAAAGAACATTCACCAGAGACAGAGGAGCAGTGAGATGGGCAGTGAGTGGAGCTGGTCTGTCGACTCACACGGAATGAGGGAAAAAAGGGATCAGAAAGTAAATCTCAGAGCAGAAGCCGATGTCATTTAGTTCTGCTCTTTGTCAGTATCCCAAATAAATCACTTCGAGAAATATCCAAGGCAATATTTTTCTTTTTCTTTCTTTTTTTTTTTTTTTTTGTAGAGACAGAGTCTCATTTTGTCACCCTCAGTAGAGCACCATGGCGTCACAGCTCATAGCAACCTACAGCTCCTGGGCTTAGGCGATTCTCCTGCCTCAGCCTCCTGAGTAGCTGGGACTACAGGCGCCTGCCACAACATCCAGCTATTTTTTTGTTGCAGTTTGGCCACGGCTGGGTTTGAACCCACCAGCCTCAGTAGATGGGGCCGGCGCCCTACCCATTGAGCCACAGGCGCTGCCCGACAATATTTTTCAAATTCTTTGTCAGTCATGATTTATTGAAAAAAAATGGGTTGTATTTTGCAAACTATTCCTTCCCTCTCTCTCCCTCCCTCCCTCATGTCTCTCCCATATATAAATACTTATCTTTTCAAAGAATAATGCACTCTGATTTTTTTTATTCTGTTCTATTTAATTTCTTTAAAACACCGGTTGTGACCCATTGGTGTGTTATAAGCCCCAGTTTTAAAAACACAGCCTTAAACCTTGGGAAAAATTGGTTACACCCATATCCCAAAGCCCCATTCAGGGTGGAAATCCCCTCTGCACCACTCGCAGTTTTCCTATCACTGCTTGTTGAGCATGCTCGGTCACCTGCGTTAAAATATTCTTCTTCAGCTTCCTTTCTTTCCCTCTGAAATGTCTAATCTTTTCCCCAAAGACAACCTGTCAGTTTCTTTAGTTCACAGAGAAAATAAAATGTGCCTTATGTTTTATAAAAAGATGCCCCATAAATGCACTATGACTAAGTTTAATCCCGCCCCAGATGGATACCTGGAAATTTAAATTTAAACTTTTTTTTCCTATTTCATTCTCACAAGTAAAAAGGATACATATTATAATCAGAGCGTATCTGTCACTTCTGCTGGTGATGAACAACAGAAGAAGAAATAGTGACTTCTCCTCTTCCTGATAAACTGCCTCAAAGGGCCTAAAAGTAAAGCTTATGTGACAGGGAAAATGCCTATCTCAAAAACAAGGTACACAGCAGGCGTGTAGGTCAAAAGCAGCTGTTTTTGCACAGCCACTACCCTGACCATATCACTGCACGGGGAGGAATTAGTATGCACCTAGGCATCGCTGGGCTTGGCAACAGTGTAGCCCAAACTGAAACATATCCTGCAAAATAGTAACTCTCCCCCAACATAAAATCCTGGGATAAGATTATATCGGTTCCAGTTTTATCACTTGGAGAACAATCTCAGGGAGTTTCATCTGGGGATTCTGGTTTTCTGTTTTGTAGAACAACAGATGTAGTGGAATCTTTCTTTTAGTTTCCTTTGATTGTACACCATTGTTCTTGAGTTAAAACTCCAGGCATAAAATTATATTATATAAATGGCAAGACAATGAAATCACTTGTAATTCTGTGTTTTCTTCCCAAAACAACTTTAATAACAATAGATTGCATTTTTAAATCTAGTTATGGTGCCATGGGCTGAACTGAGCATGTTCTTGGCATTTAGCTCAAATTAATCCTGACATTAACCCTGTAAGTTAGGGCAATGACCTGAATGTTTATGCCTCTCCAAAATGTACATGGTAAAATCCTAGCTCCCCACGAACTGTGAGATGGAGCCTTTGGGTGTTGATTATGTCCTGAAGGCAGAGCCCTCTGTGCATGGGATTAGTGCCCTTATAAAACAGACCCCACACACACACACACACAGAGCCAGCTCACCCCTTCCACCATGTGAAGGAAAGGCAGAAGGTGCGAGATGAGAAAGTCAGCCCTCACCAGAGAATATGTCTGTTAGTGCCTTGATCTTGGGCTTCTCAGACTCCAAAATGGTGAAAAATAAATTTCTGTTGTTTGTAAATCACTTAGTTTAATGGTTTTGTTTTTTTTTTTTTGTAGCAACATAAACAGACTATAATATTATTGCCAAGTTATAGAAGGTGAAACTGAAGCTTAGGGCTAGGAAGTGAATTTCTCAAGGTCATGCAGCTTAAGAACAGAACCACAGCTGGACTTAATATCAATGCTCTTAACCCCTTTCCTTATTGCCCAATTCTTTCACAAGTAATGAAACTGACCGTAGTATTAGGACAGAGGAATAACAACCGAGCTTTCATATGAAGACTCCAATAGATGGTAAAACGATTTAATAAGCATAGAAAAGTAATGATTAAGTGGATGAAACAGCTTTTATGAAAATCTTCCTTCTCTCTATGTTACCATCAGCATTTGCCCCCACTCTCCTTCCCCCACTAATAGACATAAATACAGCAGCTGCCAAATGTTTTAGGAAAGTGGTTCTCAAAGTGTGTCCACAAGATGAAGAGCATCAGTGTCACTTAGGAACATGTCATAAATGCAAACTCTTTTATCTCACTGGTTTTAATATAGGTTTTATTATTATTAGGTAAGGCAAGGCCAACACATCAGGAGAGGATTGACATTGGAAAAGGTAAGTTATTATATTAATGCAAATTTCCACCCAAGCCATTGTGTGGGTTCAGAGCTCACAGGAAGGAACAGAGAAGAAGAGAAGCAGGCATAGGATCAGCCAATGAGAATAATTCCAGCAGGCTTTGAGGCAGAGGTCTACCCCTGTCATCCAGCATCTGGCTCAGAGGTGGACAGGGCAGGTAAATAGTGGTCTGGCGGTTGACAACTGGATAAAGCAGGAGGGCAGGGTGAAAGGTGTGCAACAGGTGAGTTGTTTCTATCTCTAGGATCTGGCAAAGCCTGGGAGGGGCGGTTGCTCCAGGATCAGTAAGGTCCCAGATTGTAAAGCAACAGGACACAGAAAACAGAAGACATGGTTAATGCACCCATCGCTCTAGACCTGCTGATTGAGAAACTCTGAGAGTTGAGACGGGAGTGTTTCCACAAGCACTCTGGGTGACTCTTGTGCACGTTACAGTAGATCTACAGTTTTAGTTTAGTCTCTTGTGTTCCGTATAACAAAAGGTGTTATAAGTACATAGTATGTGCCTGAATTTTTCCTTTCCTCAAGAATTAGAAACTTTAAGAATGGATATTAAATGTTCATTCGTAGACCATTTGAAGAAGCTTTCTTCAAAGGCATTAAATGCACGTGAAGACTCAAAAAAAAAAAAAGAAAGAAAGAAAAGAAAAACATATTTCTTTATGTTTCCCACATAGCTGTGTCTAAATGAGTATAAAAACAATCAAAGTTGTCAATAACAAACAGTACACTGCGGCACTCCTATGTACCCTATAAAACTTGATACTTAATCTTCAGAAAGACAGTTTGTGGGTCAATGGCCCTAGGTGCAGTCTCTTCAGAGTTTCATCCTAGGAAACTCTAATTTATTTTTCTAGAATTTTCCATTCACTTTGAATGGCCTGCTTCTAAGTTGGGTCTCCAACAAAAATGGGCTATTTCATGTGTATTGGAAAGATTATAGAACCCAACTTGTCACTTCTCACGTTTAGGTCCATGTTTTGAAAACAGATTAATGTTGAAAATGGGAAAAAATAAGATTTGGGATCCAGTGATAGCTGTGCTTTAATTATACAAGTGAATAAATCCTTCTGGGATTTTCTTTTTCTCAATGTGATGCTAGGATGTTAGATGAGAAAACCTCGGTAGGTTGATCACCCAAGGGACTATAACAAACTGGTCTACATGCAGAGGTGGTCGACATAATGAACAAAGTCTACTGTACTGATCTATGCATGTGGTGCATGGCTGTCTATGAAAATTAGGTCAACTTAAGAAGATGGTCAGTGTAGGGAAGTGGTCAACTACGGAGGTTCTACTATATTTCAACATGATTCTATCAGCTTCTCACTGAAAAAATCCTTGAAGGAGGCAATGTTTTTTTTACCACAGTCAAACATAAATAAATTTTTCTGCCAAAATCTTAAGTGCAATTGTTACTTGAGATACTCTATTCTACAGGTCCATCTCCAATAGGAGTTCTCAATCTTGGCCACACAGCAGAAATCATCTGGGGAAGCTTTCAAAATCCCAGTGTCTGGAACTTATTTCCAGAGGTTGTTCCTAGGTATGTCTAATGCATGGGAATTTTTTTTATTTTTGAGACAGAGTCTCACTTTGTCACCTTGAGTAAAGTGCAGTGGCTTCATAACTTGCAGCAACCTCAAACTCTTGGGGTCAAGCTATCCTCTTGCCTCAACTTCCCAAGAAGCTGGCCACAGTGCCGGCTAATTTTTTCATTTTTAGTAGAGAAGGGAGTCTTGCTCTTGCTCAGGCTGTTCTCCAACTTCTGAGCTCAGGCAATCCACCCACCTGGGCATCCCAGATTACCAGGATTACAGGCATGACTCACTGCTATTGGTAGGCAGGAAATTTGTAACAGTTCCCCAGGTGACTCTGATGAGCAGCCAGTGTCGAGAAGTGTTTCTCTGTGACAAATTCTGGTGCATTCTTTAAATCAGGAAAGTTGGGTAGTTCTACAAGTAACTGTGTATGTGGTGGGTACATGAGGAGGGCACATGATTTTGGCTTCACCTGTAAAAAAGAGACAGGGGATGAGCAGGAAACCGATTTCATGAATGATTCTGTAAGACAAAGAACAGGACACAGAGTAGATAAGAACAACATCCTTCCCTCTTCTGGTAGAAAGTAGAACCATTATTGAGCTTTGGGAGTACTGCAGACAGCGCATCTGCTGGAACTTTAGTGTTCTCATGAAGAGTATCAGAGGAAGCTTATGAAAGCTCCCATCCTCGAGAGAGTTTGGGGGCAGCAGAGAAGGGGAAATGACCAGGACTGTGAGCACACATAAGACACCAGAAATGCTTGCCTGAAGAAGAGAGGAATGAGGTGTACATAGGGCTGCATTCTTGGATTATTCAGCTGAGCCACACATGGACACAACTCTCCACCTTTCCTGGGATAACACCCTTGACCATGTAACTTTGCAGTGCCCTCCAGGCTCAATGCCTGTCTCTGAGCCTTGTGACTTGATTCAGCAGATGGGATGCAAGTGAGGTCTGAAAAGTCACTTATGCAATTCTACTCCCATCCTGTGTCCCTGTGTGCTTCCCTAGATCTGCAGACAGTCAACAGATTCCAAGACATTTGAGCAAGCCCAGGTGAGGATCTCAATAATTCCCACTTCCTGGTATCAGAACTTTATGTAATTTCCTACCTTTGAGTGTGGGTGGGATCTGTGACTTGCTCCCAGTTGATAAAATGTAGAAGATGTGAGAGGATGCCACTCACATGACCCCACTATGTATGCAAGACCATCTCACTAAGAGTTTCTCTTACCCTTCAGCTGGCCTTGAGGAAGGAAGCAGCCACGTGTGAAATGTGCAGAGACCCATGAGGCAGGAAGAAAAAATAAAAATTATGGGAGGACTATAGGAACTTAGGGTCTTAATCCTACATCTGTGAGGAACCAAATTCTGCCAGTAATCTGAGTGAATTTGAAGGAGACTCTTTCCCAATCTAACCCTCAGATGAAAGCACAGCCCAGCCAGCAATAATTACTGTCTGGTGAGACCCAGAAGCAGAAAACCCAGCTAATTTATACACATATTTCTAAAGCACAAAAAGTGTGAAATAATACATGTGTATTGTTTAAACCACTGGGTTTGTATACTAATGTGTTATGAAGCAACAGATAACTAATACATCAGCCAAGACCAGAAGAACCACCCAGCTGACCCACAGCTTTGTGAAATACATATCTGCTTATTGTTATATGCCATGAGTTTTGTAATGGAGCAAGTTTTTCTCAATCATCTCAGCTGTGGCCATCCTAGATGAACCAACCTCCAGGGACTCGTTGGTGGACTAAGATGGACAGAGGAAGTCAGCTAAGCTAGGTATGACCACTGACACATGAACAAGCCCAGACACAATCAGTCCAGAACAATCAGCTGGACTGATACATAAACTTATAACTTAACTAAATGTTCACTGCTATACAGGCCTAAGAGCTTATGATTGTTGTACAGCATAATTATAGAAATAGATAACTGATAGAGTGACAGTGAAATTTAGTTTTTATTCTTTTAGTACTCAACAGACACATGAGGCTTTAGAAAACTGAAAATTAATTGTAAAATAATGTGATAAAAATATTAATAACTCGGATTCACTATCTCAATGATTAATGCCCAAAATCTTTAGTAAGTCATCTCTAGGCAAATATCTCTGACCTGGAACAGCTTATATACTATTTTTTTTTTTAGTTTTCTTTTGATTTATTTATTCTGTTTCTCCCACATGTATCTTATTAGAATGATCACTCCCTTGTATACAGAGAAATTGCTACCTGTATATTCTTCTTCTTTTTTTTTTTTTTTTTTTTTTGAGACAGAGTCTCACTATGTTGCCCTCGGTAGAGTGCTGTGGTATCACAGCTCATAGCAACCTCAAACTCTTGGGCTTATGCAATTCTCTTGCCTCAGCCTCCCAAGTAGCTGAAACTACAGGCACCCACCACAACATCTGGCTATTTTTTTGTTGTAGTTGTCCTTGTTGTTTGGGAGGCCCCAGGCCAGGTTCAAACTCGTCAACCCTGGCGTATGTGGCAGGCGCCCTCGCCACTGAGCTACAGGCACAGAGCCATGCCTGTATCTGCTTAAAGTTTGTGCTTTATGTACACACACACACACACATAATTAAGTAAATCCAGGGCTCTTGCTACTGCTCTTTATATACACCATCAATGCTATGATTTAAGATGTTTGTTTTCTCAATGTTTGCTGTAAATTTCTAAACACTGACGCTCAGTATTAGGAAGTGTCAGATACTGCTATGTTATAAACTCTGTCCCGTGGGTTCTGTGAATCTCAGGGTGTTTTAATCCATTACATGTATGCATATATTTTCTATTCAGACAGTTGAAGAAATTGATACCCTCTGATTTTAATGTGCAAAGAAGAATTCCGGGGTTGAGTCTGCCCTGAAAAAGAATTTTATGATATGATGTCTCACAATTAAGTCCACAGATTCATGCTAAAAAAGTGCTCCACGCTTTGTTACTGGTCACTTTGAGGTATTCCCCATGGTCATTTGGTGACTGTAGTGACATTCAGCATGGAGGTATGTGGCACTTTTTCTAGGACGAGTTTGCAAATGTAATTGTCTGATCTTTCAGGTAACAATGATAAACCAAGAACACTTCCTGTGCCATACTGTTTGGTCTTCACCCTAAAGGGGCACCCCTGTGAATTATTTTAAGTTGTTTCAGGTCCTCTCTATATATAAATTAAACTAACCATCGTGTGGTGATCACTTCTACAAAAGAGCAGTTTCCTCAACGTACAATGAAACACTGGTATGGGGCAGAGGGACTTCTGTGCCCATTTCAATTTGGTATTTTTTGTTTTTATTTTGTTTTGTTTTTGCACATCCACCAAGATAGCTAAAATAAAATATTACATTTTGGTAAGGACATAGAGGAGCCAGAACTCTCATTCTCTGCCAGTTGGCATGTAAATGGTACGACCACTTTGGAAAGCTCTTGGTCAGTATTCACCAAAGACAAAATGTATGCACACCTTAAAACCAGGGGTTGCACTCCAACAGAATGCACGCTTATGTTCAATACAGCCATGTGCAGAAAACTGCATATCAATGCTATTCATAACAATCAAAACTAGGGAGAAACAAAATGCTCATGACATTTGAATGGCTAAATAAACTGTAGTTTATTTGTATAAGAGAATACTGTGAAGCTATTAGAATGAGTGAATTTCAACCCACACACAATAATATGAATAGAAAACTTTGAAAACATGTTAAGGGAACCAACAGCATCAGCATTTGTTAAAACAGCAAGTTATTGGGCCATGTCTCATAGGCCAGGAACTGAATCAGAAACTCTGGAGGTGGGTCTCAGTCTTCTGTGTTCCAACGAGCCCTCCAGGTAATTCTGATGCAGCTAAAGGTTGAAAATAACTGTCAAAGTAAAATAAGTATTGGATCAAATAGTAGAAGTACTTTTTTAAAAATATGGAACAGCATGTCAATCATAGTTGAAAGAATAAAAGAAAGTGTACCTTCAGAAGAAAAAACAAAGAAAATAAATGTGAACAATAATTTATAAGGAAGAATAAAATAAATCCCAAAACATAAAAGACAAGTTTTTGCTTTCCCTTGAAAATGGTTTTTTTTGCTCACATTTATATTATTCCTGGTTGTAAACATTTCATAAAGTGTTTCACAAGGATGAAATGATTTGGCAGGGAGGTGCCTTA
Organism: Perodicticus potto; assembly: GCA_963574655.1. Taxonomy (NCBI): domain Eukaryota; kingdom Metazoa; phylum Chordata; class Mammalia; order Primates; family Lorisidae; genus Perodicticus; species Perodicticus potto. Next base: position 47,003 of record CAUYRH010065911.1, on the reverse strand, counting down.
AAGGGTAACTTCAGTGGACATCAGTAGTTACACACTGCTTCTCATTACGTTACTTCCGAGTTTGTTTTAATTCTCCTGCCTTTAATCCTCCTTATCTCATTTACACTTTCTTTTCCTCCCCTTAGTGCGGACTCACAGCAGCCAGCAGCATGCCGATCACAGCTGACTGCCTTGCAGAGGTGCCCAGGTTAGAGATATTGATGTTCTGAATCACCCTTCAGATCTCGAAAATGGAGAACTAATATTTACCTACATCAACTCTGCATCTGTTAGAGAAAGCCCAACTTATTTGACTACAGCATTTGTAATAATACTTCTCAACTCAACAGAACATCCCAAAGTTTAGAATGCTTTTACACACAGATCCTCTGTTTAGAAGCTGCAGGTTTTAACACTAGATCTAGAACACGAATGCACTCAATAAGTAAATCCTTATTCGATTAGTAAAGCTGATCCTTCCAACTACTCTATAAGAGAAGCACAGCACCTATGTTCAATGTAAGAATAGAAATCAGGGTCAGAAAGGATGTAGGTCTTGACCTGTAAGCTGAAGGAAAACTTAACCCAAGTGTCTATGTCTCAGGTTTACACATCACGCTACCAGTCATAGCTGTGAAGATGAAACCCTTTCTAGCGGCATGGAAGGAAATGCAGAGGAATTGGCTTCCAATGCCCACAGTGGCTTCCCAAGGCCAGCCAGCAGCATGCTATGCACCCCAGCTGGGGAGTGTATCTTGCTGACCTCTTGCACCAAGGAATTCCTCTGGTTTCTATTTCTAACTTTTTCAATTGTGCAACTCCTTTCCTGGGATGGGAGATCTGTTAAAATGCTTGAGAATTTGTTGCCCTTCTCTTGAGCTAAACCATCAATCTTTAGACAAGAGACATTTTTCTCATCAGCAGTCCAAATCCTGGGCAGAACGTTTGGACAGATATTGAACAGGCCAGTAGGCTAGAGCTTCATGAGGACAGCACCACCCATCCTCCAAGAGGGAGAAGGAGCAAGGCTTGCTCAGGGAGTGATTATTTCAATTTTAAACAGAAAAGATGCTGTAAACGCAGACCTCAGTAACAACATAGACATAGGCAAACCACTGAGCCCCCCAATAAGGGAAATGCATTGCATTCCGAAGGTCTGGTGTGAGGTCCAGGAACTAGCATCTCAACCAGCAATGCAGTTGTGCCTAACACAAAGACTCGCCCCGTACCCTTGAGAAACCACGAGGAACCTGTGCAAATAGTAGTCTACATCTAGGTCCAGACTGTAACTAAGCCAAATTCTCTGATTCCCATGGCACACATGACATTTCAACAACTCGAATTTCTCAGTGCCACCTTCTTATTTGGTCAGAATGAAGCAGTTTCCCTTCTTCCTCTGAGGACTGCGAATATCATTTCATTGTTGTCAGATCATTCTTTCCTCATCAGCTCTACATGCCGGTGGGGGGAGGGGTGACCTCTCTTGTACCAGTGGTTTCCAGCCAAGTTCACCCAACGTTCAACCCTGGCAGCAGGTAGACGGCAGAAAGAAAAGAGAGGTCAGGGATTGCTCCCTATTCTTCTCCGTCGTAGGCGTCTCGGGTTGCAACAGTGCCTTTTCACGTCACTGCTTCCTGCCAGAGAACCTGCTAGGCTCCCACTTTCACTAAGTGGACTCGGCTCCAAATCTTTCAGATCCCACCACTTCCCTTGTGCTTCCAGCCCCAAGGGTGATAATAGTGTCCTTATTGGCAAATCTCAACATTTCTTTACCAGCTTCTATTTGCTATCTCAGATCCTTCATCAACTGTGTGTCCAACTCCCTGTTTGAAATGTTTCTGGTTTCAAATCAGATCAGTTTCTATTCTCCTGATGACCCTTAACTGAAGCTAAGAGTAGCTTTACGCCATCCAACTCATGCATCAGTCGGGGCTCCCCCTCTGAAGCACCCCACAAAGTGGTGCTGAAACTCACCTTGACATCCATCACCCACAGTTCACCAGTTAACCCTGCAATCTGATTGGCCAAAGGGCATCATCTCCGCTCAGCACCTCATTGTCATCTCTGAAATAAGAGACAAAACACTCAGTTTTGGCCTGTCTCCTTCTTCTGCTCATCCCGTGGCTCATAGCCTTGATCCATAATTAGATCCCTGCTAAGAATCAGTAAACCAATTCAAAGTCTGTAGGGACTAGAGCTGTTACCTTTCCACAGAGACTTTCAACGGTAAGTCTGGGATGATGTTATGGGGGAATTTTTCCAGGGACAGAGAGATAAATATTTGAGTATAAGGGACACCTTTCTGTGGTGTCCCAAATCATTTTGTGAGGGGTTGCCTATGCTAGGTAACAAAGATATTTGCACCAGAATGTTTATTGTAGCCCAATTCATAATTGCCAACTCATGGAAGAAGCCCAAGTGCCCATTGACCCATAAATGGATTAATAAATCATTAATCTGGGTGGTGCCTGTGGCTCAGTGAGTAGGGTGCTGACCCCATATACCCAGGGTGGCGAGTTCAAACCCAGCCCTGGCCAAATTGCAACAACAACAAAATAAAAAAAATAAAATAAAATAAAAATCATTAATCCATTAATTAATTAATTAATAATTGTGCATATACAATGGAATATTTTGCAGCCTTAAAAAAAGATGGAGACTTTACCTCTTTTATGTTTACATGGATGAAGTTGGAACATATTCTTCTCAGTAAAGTATCTCAAGAATGGAAGAAAAAGTATCCAATGTACTTAGTACTATTATGCACCCAATTTATAATCCCCCACACTTTCATATGAAATATAAGACACAACTATAGCCCAGGATGAAGGAGGGAAGAGGAGGCTGATGGGAGGGGAGGCGAGAGGTTGGATGGAGGGAGGGTAAACAGTGGGACCACACCTATGGTGCATATTGCAAGGGTACATGTCAACTCTATTAAGCATAGGGTATAAATGTCTTAACACAATAATTAAGTAAGTGAGGTGAAGGCTATGTTAACCAGTTTGATGTAAGCATTCCAAATTGTATATAAAATCAGCACATTGTGCCTCATTAAATGCATTAATGTATACCATTATAATTTAATAAAAAATAAGGGGAAAAAACCATATCAAGGCTTGCCATACGGTAAAAAAAGAAAAGAAAGAAAGAGAGAAAGAAAGAAAGAAAGAAAGAAAGAAAGAAAGAAAGAAAGAAAGAAAGAAAGAAAGAAAGAAAGAAAAAGAAATCGATCAGCTTAGCCTGGGACGGGACAGGAGAATGGAGACTGACGGAGATTAGTGGGGGGAGGAAAGACAGAAATTAGTCAAACAATACCCACCACCTGACCTTAATTGAACACTTATTATGTTCAAGGCCCTGTCCTAAATGCTGTATGCATGTTATTCAATACCATGAATTATGTGTTATTAATACTTTTTAATAAATGCATGGATAGAGCATGAGAAGTTTAGGTTATTTACCCAAGATTATACAGAGGGTGACCCAAAATGCATTTCCATTAAGAAAGGAAAAAAATTGTAACACTCAGTATATACCAATAATGTTTGGTATCTTCTCTATCTTATCTTGCATCACTTACAATTGCAGAAGTCAAATGTGAGTTGAATATTACAACTTTAACAGTTTCCTCTCTTAAAATGCATATACACTTTTTGGTACCCTCTGTATACTTGGTGAATAGAAGAGTTAGGATTCACAATAAAATCTTGTGGCCTGTGTGCTAAATCACCTCCTGAGAGTGAGTCGAAAAAGAGGAAATAAGGTAAGAGGTAATAAAAGCTATCAGGTTATTGCTGATGGAACATAAAATGCACTTTTATTTTCTTTTTACTGTTTTTCCCTAAAATTTCCCTGCCTGCCTGCATTTATAGCACACGCTGTGTGTATTTGTTTCAGAAAAAGCCAATCACTCAGTAACGGGGACTCTCCAGGGTGAGTGGCTCCAACTGGGAGACACCATACTTTTTAACAGGGGAGGGATCTGTTCTGTTATCTCAGCCTGGTGGTGATTTGTTCAGGCGTGATGACTTTGCAAGGCTGGAGACACACTTCCTCAGGAAGACAGAGAGTGACAGAAACATTTCCTCTCTCTGGAGACAGGATTCAGCCAAAGTCCAGCAAGGAGGAGGGACGTCGCTGACGCACAATGTAACCCACAGCCTTAACAATTACAATCTAATAACCTTAAGTAGAACTGACGTGTCCTTCTATTCTCAGAATGTGGGCAAGAGGGCACCGAGAGACTTATGAAGCATTTACTTTGTTTCAGGAACGTACCAGGAAAATAATTTATAGTGATTGTAAAATCAATGCAAGCTATATAAGAAAACACTGCTATAATTCCAGTTGATGCTCTTCTTTAAAATAAAGATGCTGGATTTGTGTCTAGGGAAGATTCATTTGTCCAAACTCTTCTGGAAAATTGACAGCAAACTGAACTCAACTGACATAAGAAAAATAAGAATTATGGTCGACTCAATAGCCCAGTGACTGGTTTCAGGAACTATCACAGCTAGGAACAAAAACGATATCTCAGAACATCTTGGGATTGCGGACTTTCTTGGTGAACTCCTTTCCAAAACACACTTCACCAACTCAAGATGCTAAGATGATACTCCACAGTCACAGACCAATTCCTTATGCTCTTAGCAATACTAGTGAACATACGAGACCCCACATACCCCTTTATGCTCAACTTCCTTCCAAACTTCCTATACCTACAGCAAAAGTGTTTGGATTTACTGTGATGGTGCTTGTGGGCTACACATTCACCTGATAAACCTGTGTTATGTGGACATGGGATGGGGGGAGTCAGCTCTGCCCCAATTACATGGTTATGGAGGAAGAAAGGTCTTCAAGAAATACATGAATGTTTTCGCCAGAAGAAAAGAAATAACAGACAGAAAGGCAACAGGACATGTGCAGTACATGGACAGAGGTGGACAAAGCAATTATAGAACTGATTAACTCATGTATTCATCCAAAGGGTTATCATTTATTTGAGTCTCTAACAAGACCTAATTCCTTCTATGCCTGTAATGCTTTACTTTTCAAGTCATTCCAAAGGGCACTTCTAACCCGAGCTTTACAGATAATAAAATACAAAATTTTAAATTAAAATTATAAATAACAAGCATCAAAAAGGGGTGTTCTGGGGCAATGGTAAGTGATTTTAATTCTCCTCAAATGTCTTGCTCATTCTTTCTGCTTTTCTTCCCCACACTTAGATGTAGATTTAATATCCAGCAGTATCCTTTTTTCAGGAACTAGCCCCCAAATTATTTTTCAACTATTTCAGAAATTTTAGAATGAAATTTTCTAAATCTTTGGACTTGCTTAAACACTTTTTTTGTGAGTTATTCAAATAGCTCAATTTTCTCACTGCTTTCAAACAATGATTCAGAAGTTGAAATACATGTTTCTAGCACATTTTCTTCACTGAAGCAAAGAATGTGGAGTCAATGTTACAGCAAAAGAAATGGGACAAAGCAGAAGTGTGCATCCCCCATTCTGCATTTGTCCTCTGTTTTTTCTGTGTAGTATCATGTGTGTCTCCAAACCCCAAGCAGCGCAGGGCAGAATTATGTCTATTTGTTTTGGCACTGCTGGAGTTATTGTATAAGCCACTTTTGCTTGCTGAGTTCAAGGAACAATAAATAATAATAATGAGAAAAGGCAGTTTGATGGTCTGACTCAGTGGAAGTTGAGAGGTCATGTGGCAGTTGACCCCCAACTGCAAAACTTACGTTCCACGTCAGTGACAGCACTGGAGGTAGATTACACAAGAAAGGATAAGGCCCCGCTTTCTTCTTTTTAACAATGAGGTGATGTTGCAATACCTTGGAAGAGAAAACACAGCGTACCGGTGACTTTCTGCCTGGCCAGAGAGAGGAGTGGCAGTATCAAAATGGTCACAAATTTCTGTTGTCATAACAGAAAGAGCAAGACGTTTGAGAACTAAAATCATTTCACATTGCCCTAGAACACCCCTTTTTGATGCTTGTTAATTATAATTTTAATTTATAATTTTATATTTTATTATCTGTAAAGCTCAGTTATGTTCAGATAAAAGCATTTTCACCATCACATTACCTTGACCTCCTTTGGATTCATGGACAATTCGACAATTTACCAACAATAAAGGGTTTGGATGATTCTTTTTGGAAAACAAAAACTCCATTGTGAGGTGGATTTATTAATTTCTTAAGCTGATCTCTTAAGCTGATTGATCTCTTACGATACAATCTTAAGCAATTCCCAGTGAGAATCTCCCTCTGAGGTGAGGATTTTCCCATAATCCCTTTCAGACTGTGGGATGCCACACCCTGCCCTTCAGTAGGTTTCTCTGGGTAACAAGAGTGTTCCTTGCCCAGACTGCCGGGAGTCTGGGGGGCCTCTGTCAGTGTGGGATAGAAGTGGTCAGTACATCTTCACTGTGTGGGTGGTATGCAGTGAATATTTACCTTGAAGAAAATATAGAGTACGCTTCTGACCTGGCTAAAGAGGTGTGAATTAATCATGCTGTTGCAAATAAGACTTTTAAAATGGTCCTTTTAAAAATTCACTTTGTCTTCATCGTGTGGTAGAATTCAAAATCTTCTGACTTTGGCATTTTTTTCCTTATAGAAATTGGGCAAGAGAGACACTTCATTCCCAAAGGCCTTCAATACACTCTCTACATTGGTTCCCCACATCCTCCTTGGAAAGGCTGCTGATTCCTGCATCTCTTCCAGAGTATTCTATGCGGGGGTGGGGTTAAAGGATAATTAGTGACTCTTTCCTGAATGTGTGGGTACTCTTCTTAGGTTGATGAATAGTAATTCATTGAAGTAAAATTTCGTAGATATACTTTGTTCAAAGAAAGAAAGATTGTCGGGGAGACAGAGGTTTCCTACAAAACTAACTGAAGTCAAATGCCAGGAAGCCATTTGATAAATTAGACTGAGCCTTAGACCCACAAACGTCTCCTTACTCCTGATGCAATTAACATAACACTTAATCTGAGCCAAGCCCTGGGCTTCATGTGCCATGTGGTGACTGCTGAGAATCAAAGCTGTGAAGGAAGCTGCTGTGTTGGAACAGAAACCATGTACTCTACCTCCTGGCATACCCCCTTCCTTTCCACCCTTCCTTACAGTAAGAATGGCCATGTGACTGAGTTCTAGCTTATGGGGTGCAAACATAAGATCCCTATGCCATTTCTATCCTGGCGGTAAGAATCTCTCAAGCTACTCTCCAAATTCCCTCTTCTCTCCCTGCCATGCACATGTGGTGAATCCAGCCAAGAACTAAGAGCCAGGAGAGGGGAAGCCACACTGTAACAAGAGCCTTGGCCCTAGAGTGATCATTTGAAAGGCCTCCCCTTGGTCGGGAACATTCACATTATACTTTCCATAGACAAAAAATAAACTTTAATTATGTTAAGCTGCTGAGAAGAGGATATTAATAGAATTTATTATACTAAGATAGTGTTACTTATTTTAACTACTCTTTCCCTCCCAAGAAAGATTTAGAAAATAGGGGGCAAAACTATACAAACATTCACAACTGCCAGTAAACAAAACCCAGCCTGTGGATGGACGTAGCAATGAATATATTTTAAAGTTTTTTAAGAACTGCTTTACAAAATTATAAGGTGCTAAACCATATGTCAGAGGCTGCTACTATTATGACTAATACCCAATTAAGATGAAAATCACCTTCTAAATTACAAAGATATGGAATAGCCTCGTAGAATTTTCTTAATAATTCTTCTGGGGTAATAGTTTCTCCCAAAGCAATCTTGCTTTCAATGATCAGTAGCATGAGGACTGCATAAAATAGAATCCCTGGGTTCACAGCTGAGGGTAGGAATTTATAAGATCTAGTTTTATGCTCCTGAAAGATGTATGCTCGTCATAAAAAGCAAGACTGGAGATTTCATAAATTACCATTTGGCAATACCATGGCAATCACCATGGTAATAATTGTTCCAATCAAGAATCTTCAGTGGAGGGTAATCTGAGATTAAAGTTGATTCAGAAACAATGTATCAGACAAAATCACCATTAGGCAAAGATAGAAAGTAGTAACAGTTGCAGGAAAAATCCATCAGTAGATGCCTTGATCAATGGTGAAAGTTTGAGGAGAAACAATGTATTTGTACTGTCTCAAAGTGTCTCTCCCAAGAAAGCCATCAATTCCAAAGGGAAAATAGTAACTTTATAGTGCAGAAATCCAAGAGACACTGCTTACCCATGTGAGCAGGGTCAGCATTCTCACCAATATGACATATAAACATAATCATCCACGTGATTTCCACTGCACATTCTTGCCACAAATGCATAACCTCAATATAACCAGAGGAGTCAGCATATAAGCCCTAACTGAAGGTTTAAAAAGCAAATAACCAGAACACATTAAAGGTATCAACATCATACAAGGCAAGAGAGTATTGAGTGAAGAATAATTATACCTTGGAGGAGTTGGTGGAGACTAAGGAGATATAACAAATTAAAGTAATGTGGGATCCTGGATTGGATCCTGAAATAGAAAAAGAGCATTAGGGCAAACACAGACACAGTTCTAGTAAGATCTGCAATTTATTGTATTGTACTGGAGTCATCATAATTTCCTCATTTTGATAATTGCTCTTCGTTAATATCATCACTACTAGGAAAAATGGAAATCAAATGTCTCCTGATATAATACACTGACAGTGATTTAACAACACTTCTGTGATGTTCTTGCCAAAGAAAAAATAAAAGTTTAACATGAATTTAATCATGAGGAAACTCAGACAAATTCAAATTTAATGACATTCTGTGAAAAGGCATGTACTTTGTAAAAATGTCAAGGTGTACGAGACATGGAAGGCTAAGGAACTGTTCCAGATTAAACAAGACGTAAAGGTGTGACAATCAAAAGCATCGAGTGATCCTGTATCAGATCCGACATCAGATTTCTCTTTCTTCTGCTATGAAGGAAATGAGTGAGGGAGCTGGTGACCTTGCAGTAAAGTCTGTAAATTGCCTAATAGCAGACATCATTTTTAAGAGTCTTCTCTGGATGACTGTACTGTGGCTGTGTGAGAGAAAGTATTTAGGAGTAAGAGATGTCAGATCTGCAGCTTGCAAACAGGTTAGAAATGTATCCATACAAAATCATACATATATATATTGATATAAACAAAAAATGATACACCTGGATGAGGTGTATCTCTGTACCTCTGGGGTAAAAGTTGAATGTTTTCAACTTGTCCACAGTTAGTATTACATTGACTGTGGGTCTGTCATATGTGCCTTTTATAATTTTGAGGTATGTTCCTTTTATGCCTAGTTTGTTGAGAGTTTTTATCATTAAAGAGTGCTAGATTTCACCAAGTACTTTTCTGCATCTGTTGAGATGGTAATGTGGTCTTTATTTTTGTTTTTGTTGTAGTGAATTGTGGTTATGGATTTGCAAATGTTAAACCATCCTCCCACCCCTGGGATGAAAAACACTTGATCAAATAGCAATCAAACTTAGAGTCAAATCAAGAACTCAATACCACTTTCAATAGCTACAAAGGAAAATCCTAAAATACTTAGGAATATACTTAACCAAGAAGGCAAAGTATCTCTATAAAACACTAGTGAAAGAAATCATAGATAACACAAACAAGTGGAAAACTATCAGATGCTCATAGATTGGTAGCATTAATGTCATTAGAATGTCCATACTGCTCAAAATGATATGCAGATGCAATGCAATCCCCATAAAAATACCAATGTCTTATCTCATGGATCTCGAAAAAATATTCTATGCTTCATTTTGAGCCAAAAAAAAGCCTGAATAGCCAAAGAAATCTTAAGAAAAACCAAAACTGGAGTCATCACGTTACCTGGCTTCAAATTATAAGATTGTAATGGAACAGAATCAAGAATCCAGAAATGAAACCATCTACCTACAACCAACTGATTATTCACAAAGCAGACAACAACCAACACCAGGGAAAGAAGACTTATCCGATACGTGGTGCTGAAAAACTGAACCGTCACCTGCAGATGAATGAAACAGTACTTCTCCCTCGCACCATGTACAAAATTACTTCACGGTGTATAAAGGACTTAAATGTAAAGCATGAAATCATAAAAATTCTAAAAGAAAACACAGGAAGAACTGTTCTAGACATCAACCTACTTGAAGAATTTGTGACTAAGACACCAAAGACAAATATGGCAATAGCAAAAATAAATAAATGGGACTTAATTGATTTAAAATGAACCTATACAGAAAGGAAATAATCAACAGAGTTAACAGACAACCTACAGAATGAGAGAAAATATTTTCAAATTATGTATCTGAAAAAAGGCTAGTATCTAATATAGAATTTATAAAGAACTCCAACAGATCATCAAGGAAAAAATAAACAACCCCATTAAAAATGGGCAAAAGACATGAACAAAAGTTTTTCAAAAGAAAATAGACGAATGCCTAGCATACATATGAAAAAAATGTTCAACATCACTACTCATCAGGGAGATGTAAATTAAAAGCAAAGTGAGACGCTACCTCACCCCTGTCGGAATGGTCAAAACACAATAGGATGCTGGTGTGGATGCAGAGAGAAAGGTTTGCTTATTTACTGTTGGTGGGACTGAAAAGTAATAATCTATGAACACAGTATGGAGATGTCTCAAAGAAATGAATGCTGGCTTACCATTTGACCCAGGAATCCCATTACCAGCTTTGTAGCCAAACCAAAAGAAGTCATTTTTTTCAAAGACACAGCATTTGAATGTTCATTGCAGCACAATTCACAATTGTAAAGATGTGGAATCAACTAGCCTAAGTCCCTGTCAATTCATGAGTAGATAAAGAAAAGGTTTGGCTCGGTGCCTGTGGCTCAATGGGCTAAGGTGCCAGCCACGTACACCTGAGCTGGCGGGTTCAAATCCAGCCCGGACCCGCCAAACAATGACAGCTGCCAACCAAAAGAAAAAATGGCTGGGCGTTGTGGCAGGCGCCTGTAGTCCCAGCTACTTGGGAGGCAGAGGCAGGAGACTCGCTTGAGCCCAGGAATTGGAGGTTGCTGTGAGCTGTGACGCCACAGCACTCTATCCAGGGTGACAGCTTGAGACTCTGCCTCAAAAAAAAAAAAGAAAGAAAGAAAGAAAAGGTGGCATGCATTTATATACATACACACACACACACACACACACACACACACACCATGGAGTACTATTCAGTTACAAAAAGGAATGAAATAATGTCTTTTGCAGCAATTTGGATGGAGCCATAGACCATTATCCTAGGTGATGTATCTCAGAAGTGGAAAAACAAACACCACATGTACTTTGTAATCATTGAGAGCTAAGTTATGGGCACAAAGAAATGTAAAGCACATTGGAAACCAAGAAAGGGGTGAAGGGTAAAAATTTATCTCTTGCTTACAAATGAACATTATTCTGGTGATGGGCACTCTGAAGCCCCAACTTAAGCAATATGCATGGCAATCATGCAACAAAAACAGTTACACCCCCTTGATGTTTTGAAAATTTTTAAATGATAACAAATACACACATACACACGTACATAAACATATATATATATATGTATGTTTTTGTTTTTGTTTTTTTAAGAAAGAGTCTCACTCTGTGCCTCAGGCTAGAGTGCCATGGCATCATAGCTCACAGCAACCTCAAACTCATGGGTTCAAGCAATCATCTTGCCTCAGCCTCTCAAGTAGTTGGGACTAAAAGTCTATCATAAAACCTGGATGAAGCTTTGCAAGAAAGGAGAGGAGGCCAGTCCAGGGACAAAGAAAGACTTTAATAGAGGAGAAAAGGAGAATGGAGACTGCCCAGATGTCAGCTCAGTTCCCATACAGTTGCAAAAGGCTTTAATTAGTCTTATTAATGTAGCTGAAATAGGGATGTGAGCCCGAGTACCGCTCGGGGCTCCTCCTCTGCGGGTCAGGATTTTGGGGTATCCTTAGGGTCAGGATATGTGTAGAGTGTTTCCAGGAATTCTGGCCTTGAGGCATTCCAGGGATCCAGGGAAGGAATTACTGGTTTCTGACCTGATTTTTGAAAATGCCTGCATGCGTGTCAGGATTATGAGAATTCCTTTCCCACAGCCACAACACCCGGCTAGCTTTTCTACTTTTAGCAGAGATGGGGTCTCACTCTTGCTCAGGCTAGTCTCCAACTCCTGAGCTTAAAGCAATCCTCCCTCCTCACCTTTCAGAGACTAGGATCACAGGCATGAGTACCACCCCCAGCTCAAAAATAAATTTAAAAAAATAAAAAAGAAGTGTGTGACCTGAAGATCTATTTACTTTGTACCATCAATAGACAATATTAGGAGTCTTGATTAGCTCCATCTATACAGCACTCTTTACTACTTTTCAAATAGTGGAAAAGCGGACCTAGGGCACAGACATACTTGCCTTTGAGGTTCACCTCCTGGGACTGCTATAACATTCAGATGTATTTTAAACATTAAAATAAATGTAGGTATTTGTCCTTTGAAAATAATTAAGACCTTAACAGATCTAAAAGACCTTAACGAAAGGAGAAATAAACAAAAGAAATAAATAAAATGTGTTAATTGTCATTGTCCCATCGCTGAGGGCTGAGCTTGAGAGGCAGAGGTATGAAGAATGAGCAGGTCTCCCTGTCGGAACCATTCAAGGTCAAGGCAATGGGTCCTCAGCCAGTTAAGGCCATGGGAATGGGAAGGCGATATGGCCATAGGATTGAGGATAAAGCACAAATTCTGAGAGTTGGCCTCCTACAGTTTCTAGTCAAAACTGTGGGGAAAAGAATGAGCTTGTCAAGAAGGAAGTGTGCACAAAAAGATGGATGCTAACAACTGTCTTGGAAGATTCTTATTGAGGAGAGAGAAACCCAGCTGGGAGGGAGCAGATCTCATAAGGTGCTACGCATGAAAGCCAGGAAGAGTTCAGCATTTCAAAGAGAAGTCAATCAAACTTATTTCATCTCTAGAATAGGAAAACCGTATCTTCCACCCTGAAGGTGGCAAAGAGGAAACAGTGATTAACAAAATATGTTGATGAGCTGTATATAGTGCTACACAAAAAAACAGTTTAGCTCAAATTATGTACATCTTCTCTTCAGTTCCCTTTTTAAAAATCTTTTTCATACTTAAATGTCCATTGGCAGGAAGGTCAAAAAATACATCCAGTAGAACCTCTGTCAGTTGACCACCCAAGCAATTGTAACAAACTGATCTGCAGAGGTGGTCCACTTAGGGGATGAGGCCACTGTGCTGATACAAGCACGTGGTGCATGTCTGGTCTATAAAAATCAGGTCAACTTAAGGAGCTGGTCAATGTAGGGAGGTGTAGAGTTTCTACCATATGGATATTTTTTTAAAGTTGTCTCTGAGGACACATAATTTTGCCTAAAACTTAGAGTGCCTTTTAAAAAAAAAATTCAGTTCTCCGTAAAACATGTCACTTGATAGCACCTCTTTCAGATTATCAATATGAAATATGAGCATTGTAAATGTATTAATCACAATTCTTACTATTGCCAAACATTTCATCATTACCTAAAGAGACAATGTCAGGATTTTCATATTGTGGGTCAAGGTTTTGAATATCAGGATACAACGTGACTTAACCAAAGACTAGATCTGTAAGTAAAACCAGGAATCTTGTAATCATGCTTTCCCTGGGGCAAACCTAACCTACAGGCATGTTTTATTGGACTTTAACAAACTTTTAACCTTAATTTGAGTTTAAATACCTAAAAACAAAAGAGATTACCTACTTTGTTAGAAAAATGGAAATTGCAAAAGATCTACACTTGTTGAGTTGACTATGAGTTTTCCACGTAAGCACAGTCTACAGCAGTCCCTGTTGTCTTTCAGGGGCCATCTGACTGGGTTATGTTAACTGCCTAGTCCCTGAGAGGAAATAAATATACAGATCCTACTTAGACTCTGCTAAGGAGAGTGAAGGAAATCACCATTCCTACAAGTTCAGGAAACAACAGAAGTTGGGGGCATCTGCCCTGCTAAATAGAGCAAAATCGAATCTTATCACATTTGCTTCTTCCAAGAAGAAAGATGGAAAAGAACTGTCTTTTTATCCCTCTGACCCCTGATGTTGCAACAGAGCTTCAAAAACTGCCCAGACATGATTTTTAAGTATAGTGCTCAGGTAATTTCCTGGACTTTCTTACCACCTCCACCTCCCTTCCCCAAATGGAAGAAGAAAAAGAAAAGAAAAGAAAAAACCAGACTGCTTTGCAATCTAAAATCCCAATTTAGGTAATTAAAATTCAAGGTACACTTATACAACAAAGAATGATAGTCATTTAAAAAATATTTATCTTTTTATCACCACACACTGTTGATTGAAAGTTTTCTAATTATCCTGACTCTTTTGCAACTGCTATACAAGCTTCTTGTTCTCCTGCATTTGGTCATGACTTAGGTCATTCTGCAATAGATTTCATCTGTGCAGTATGTATTCTACAGAAGAGACATCAAAGGACATTTTTAAGACCTTCATCTCTAGACGCACACTCCAAGTCACACCAGAAAACAAGAGAGTCTCTGCAGGAGGCACTCAACAAAACTAGAAGGGGCTCCAGAAATGCATTTGGCTTTGAACATTCCCAAAACCACGAGAAAAATTATCTCTTGGTTTCTCATGTTATGAGCACTCAAAAACAACAAATTTAAATGATTTCTGCTCTTCAAGTCGTCAGCTCATGTTAGCCTGCCAATAAACATTCCTGTTCTACCTGGAATTAAGAGACGTTCACATGAGAAAAACAACCTGTAGGGTCTTGCTACTCAAAGTGTGGTCCATGGACTCATCCAATCAGCATCATCAGGGAACATAATAGAAATTCAGATTCTCAGTCTCCACCCAGCTCTCCTGAATAGAATGCTCATTTTAACAAGATTCCCAAGTGATTCCTAAGTGCTAAAATACAAAGATCTGTTCTCAGAGTCCTTATGCATTTGAAAAAGATGACTGCATAGACGTCAAACGGCCAAAGAGGTACAATTCAGCTTCCTCATTTTACCAGTGATAAAATGGAAGTCCTCACTCAAAAGGATAGTGCCTGGACTATGTTCACGCATCCAGTGCCCAGCAGAGCTCAGGCAAGAAGAACTCAGGCTTCCCCAATCTCTTCTTCATGTTCTTTGCACGCTGTAACTCCCTTTTCAAAGAAATCTTAGAAATAAATATTGGAACTAATGGCTTAAGAATCAAAGTACCTCGTCTGTTGGCAAGCTTCACTTTGTTGCTGGGCCCTTGGTGTGTGTCAGGAATTCTTGTAGTCAGAGCCAGGCCAGGCTTGGGGTTTCCCTGCTGACTCTTCCAGGTGGAATGTGTGAGCGAACAAGCCAACACTCGTGTCAGGCAGGTAAAGGCCCACATCCGGTGGATCAAGGACTTGTAATGATTCACTGGGTAATTTGTTTCCTTTGTACCAGGCCCAAATCTCAGACTACAGCCCTGGGCCTGCCCAGGCCTTTGCTTTGCAATGACCCTTGCTGGTGGTGAGGTCACATCACTAACCGGCAGAGCCCAGCCCAATGTGAGTTCTGTGACAGGTGTTGATGAACAGAGAAATTCCGGCACAAACCCCGTCTGTGGCCACTGTCCACAGGTGGAGTACAGAAGGTACTGGCCTGGGAGGTTCTCTCTTCACTAAGATCGCCCTGGGGGAGAGAGAGTGGAGGGGTAAGAGCTTCATCGAGCCCAAAGAGGTGCCTAGAGGGTGCCCCAGTCCTTCTTGGGAGTTTTCATCCCTCGGGGGGGCACCAGACTTGCTAAGTCCTAAGAACTAAACTACCTGCAAATGAGAAATTCTAGAGCCACCCACTTACTGCACTACTGGAGAAAAATTAATCCATCTTTTAAATAACATGCAGATAATTAAGAGTTTGTGAACATGAATGAGTTTAGAAATCACACCATCAGTTTTCTTTAAACTAGTCCAAAGCATACTAAATTAAAAGCAATCACCATTTCTTTGGCCCATTTTTTCTGTAGTTCCATTGGGAAACTCTGATCTGGGCAGGCTTGAATTACGTTACTGGGTTCCCATCTGCCCATGACTGTGGTCAACAGGCAGTTGGTTTATTTGGGATAGCCTTGCTCACAGTCTAGTGACTGGGGGCAAGTATCTCATCCTCCAGCAGACAAGCCCAGGCTTCTTCACTTGGTGGACTCGAGGTCCAAAAAATAGCAAGAAAGAGCCAGCCTCAATGCTCAAGTACATTTCAAGTCTCTGCTTGCATTATACTTGGTACTGTTTCTTAGCCACAGAAAGTCATCCAGCTTATTAGAGTAAGAGGTAATTCTGCAAAACTCTTGCCCCTGCCCAGAAGTTTTCTCTACTTTCTTGATCTAGGACAATTGAAGGGCATGGGTTGTGCAGTGCTGTTACAAATTAGTTACAACTTCTGATTTTGTGATCACGAGAGAAGCATTCTGAGATAGAGGTGGGGAAGAGAGTCACACCACACTCAGGTCTTCAATCCTTCCAACATTGAACCTATGGTCAAAAGCAACTCAAAAACCCATGCTGTGAGCAAGAACAGAATTAATAATAGAACACATAGCAAAACCAAAAGCTTAACCTACTTTTAAAAAATAATAAAAAGACTTTAACACTTAAATCAATTAAGAACCCAACAATGAAGAAACTCTGTTAGGATGTTAATATAACTTCATCATAAGTTATATTGCTTCATCAAGTACTCCAGCTCTGTTGGCATTTTGTCAGGCATGCTTGTAATAGAGAATTTTTAATATAGCTGAATATTAATAATATTATTAATGGTAATAATTAATATTAATTAATATTAGTACAAATATTAATATTTTCTAAACTATTGCTCCAATGTCCCTTTTATTTTTTCCCAGATGACCAATAAAGAAGTTCTCTGAGCTTTTTAAGACAATTATGAAGAAAACTATGTACCTATATTCTTTTCTTATACTTACGTACTCCTGGACCTTAGGTAAAATGCAACCTGTTGGATAAATCTGGCTTTAGCCTGTTTAAAAATCTTCCCAACTGACTCACTGGGTTAGAAGTACAAATGAAATAGGAGGAAGGAAGCCACAATCACTCCCTAATTTCTACTCTAAAATGCAGTATGTATGTTTTACCAGTTTTATACCTCCGTGGAGTAAAGCTTGTCATATCCATTGGAAATGCTACAACTAATTTGCCCCATTCTCAAGTAATATGTACCATAGCTGACAAATAAAAAGCTGTAAGCATGTAGGCAGTCTGTTGAAACCAGGGGATCACCTCATGGCTTGAGCAAACTGGAAACACAGGACACCGTGCGTGCAAGCCAAAATCATGTACCCAGGTAGAAGCTCCTGGGAGTCCTGGAAGCTAAACTCGCGAACCTCATATCAAGGGGAAAGGGAATAGATACAAGCTGCCTGCTTCCTCGGCCATCTTTACCAAATGTAAAAAAAGGCAAAGAAAGGACTTTTTCTCTCTTTCCATATCATTCTAATGAAGTTGGTAGAGGACATTTCTACAACTGGTCCCTAAGGTTTCAATGTACATCTCCCACTTAATCTGCCCCAGAGGTGATTATCATGCTCACCTCATTCCTCAGCATGGAGCTGAAGCAAAATGCTCTGAATTAGGTCTGAAGTTTACACCCCAGGGGCCAAATGATGTCCCAGAATATATAGTTTTGTACAGAGGCGGAATCTGGCACTCCTGAAAGACTTCAGTTGTGCCATAGAACTTCCTAATACTCACAGTTGAACTAAACATGTCCGTGAGTGATGCAGACATAGTCATACTTGCAACTCATACCTGTGACCCCCAGAAACACACTTACGTAAGCATAATCCTGAAACTTTGAGTTAAGTGTCTGCATATACAAACATACGTATAAAATCACCTACCACTATTTCTCTAGTGGATGTCCTCGTTCCCCACCACAATTCCCTGGAACAGGCTGTTGCTTTCAACCCCCACAGCTGGGAGTATTTTATAATTTCCCCCTTATTTGGATTATTGCCCTTGGCCAAACCAGAGCCACCTTAGCTGGAACGTTATACTTCCTGCTCCTGCTGAGAATTATAGAGAGGCAGTCAGTGATTTTCCTGAAATGAATTTTAAAAATAAATAAATGAAATCAATTATCTGGATTCAAGATAAGATAAACCCCAGAGTTCCCCAGGGAATGAGGATGAAGCTCAACAACTCCAGCTAAGACCTTGCACTTGTTCAACACCTTCCCTGGCCCATCCTACTTCCCTCATTCCCTTTCTCCCACAGCACTTCTTCAACAAATCATGTGCACTAAATACTTGTCTCAGGCTCTGCTTCAAGGGAACCCAACATTGGACATTTCCTTACTACTGATCTTGAAAATTTTCAGCAACTAGGACCCCAAGTGGATGTTTTTTTTGGTCTAACTCCAGCTTGTAGCTTTCAAAGTCATTTCTTACTGAGCATCTTCACTTTGGAAGCATTTTCTATTTACTATAGGCTTGATGAGATTTCCTCACCCCTCTCCACCTCAGCCTTTGTCACTCAGGTCACATATGTAACAAAGTTTTACTTGCTTCCATTCACATGAGTGTCCTGGCAGACTAGAAACACAATTCCTATGTGCCCTCGTTACTACAATGCATGGATTGAATTACCCACCCCTTTCTAGAAGAAAAAAAGAAGTCTTTAAAAATGATGCTTTAAAGATGGTAATCTCTCTTGAACTTGAAACCCACAGACAACTTTCATGGGACTGGTTGGCTCTGGGGAATGTCCCCATAACAAGAGCATTTTGTGAAAGCAATAAAGCCAACTCAGCTTTTGATAAGTTATCTCTGAATGGCATAATATGTCAAATATTTCCTTATCATCTTCCCTGTATGCTTTCAGAGCTCATTTGATACTCTTTTTCTTTTCCTCCCTCACACAATTTATTTTCTGTCTTTGTACAGAGGCATGGCCCTCTTCTACACACTGGGGATAGAAAAACTTCCATCTGAATATCCGTGTCTCATGCTACTACTACAGCTAAATGTCAACACAGACAGAAGGAGGTCTGTCCCTTTGAACACAGTAAATGTGCCCAACCAACCTGTGGCTCGATTTTATGCTAACCTTTTCCTCTTTTTTTATCAGATGTAGAAATGAACAAATTAGACATTAAGGATATGAGCCCATCTTTTACCAGTGATCAAACTTATCATAGCTAGTGTTTGTTGCACGCTTTCTCTGAGTGAAAACTTGTCTAACTGCTTTGTATTTTTTATCTTACTCAGGCTCCATGCCCAGTTTCATCCATACCCCATCACCCTAGAAACAGGTGTCATTGGCCATCCTCAGATCTAAAACCTCATCCACTAGGTGGACCACTTTCTCTCAGGAGGACACACTGAGAGAAGAGTCCCCTAGGGACCTTGGAAAGGACCCACAGTGGTTTTAACAGTGGATTCTTGTCTCATTTACTTGGGGCATGGTCTGACAGAGAGAGTGTATCTTCCAGTGGGTATGTTGCTAGTTTTGTGGGTGTCTTGCCCATGAGAAGGAAGATGCCTGGGCAGAGATACACATCTAATAGGCAACCCTGGCTTGTCAGAGCACAAGGCGCTATGCAGGCCCAATGCCCAGCTCTGATAATGGCGCTTGCTTCACAGCTGGGAAATGATTGAGGCAGAGATTGAATCCAGATCCACAGGGACTCTAACCCTTCAGTGCCACCATTCTGCTACAGCATCATTTCCTATAGTTCATAACTTGTTTCCATATTTTTCAAGCTTGAGATTAGAAGGTTAGTGTTCCCTAGAGGATTCTAGGGGCAATAAAGCTGGCCTTTTAAAAATTCTAAGGGGTAAATGATCAATGGGCAATTCTCAGCAGAATTCTTTCCATGCTTAGGATGCTTCTCCCAAGAGTTCAAGGCCTAGGCAAATGATTAACAAGAACATACCTGCCTACCCTCCTGAGGGCACAAAAGGGAGGAGGCAGGAGGCAGAGGTCAAGGCCTTTACCTTAATGTAAATAAAGAGCGTAGGAATAGCTAGCACCTAGTGTATTTAGTATTTAGACTACATTAGTTGCCCAATGAATATTTCACATAGAAATAAAACGATGAGCCCTGAATTTGTGAGCAGAACTTAAGTGTTTGATTTTCTTCTTTTTTGTTTCAGAATTTGTCTCTTGATAAGATGGGTTTGATTTAGTTTATTATTATAACCAAAGCAAACCTGGTTACTTGCTGTCCAAAAGAACAAAAATATTACATGTTTCTTAAAAGTGGTTTTAGTTTGTTGCAAAGCCCCAATATTTCCTATAACTTTCAGATGAAAGTCTTCTATTTTAAAAATTCTTAAGCTGTTTTAAGACTAGTTCCCATCATTTCTATGTGAGATAAGACCAAAGACTCTTTCACCATCTTACTCTCAGAACTCTCCAATCAGATGCATGGAAGACTATTCTTCTCTATAAAAAATGCCAAATCTGAAATATTATGAATAAAAAGCTGGTTATGTGTTCTTAGTTTCCTATTAAAAGTTGTGTTCAATTGTGTGTGTATGTGTGTGTGTGTAGAGAGAGAGAGAGAAATTATGTAAAAACACAGTGAATGAAAATTATATTAATATCATTGATTTACCTTTAAAACTAGGTAGAAAAACAAAGTTGGGCTAGAAAGTAGAATGAGAATGGAGAGATTCAGGTACAGATACACATAACTATTGACCAAAATAGACTATCAGCCTAGCAGATCTGATCAATTATACCTAGATAATTATATATATGTTTATATATATAATAATGTACAAGATGATAACAGAACCAATTTATTTCTAGATATTCAGATCAGAAAATCTCCCTGATAAAGAAATAAGGGTTTCTTTAACCTTTGAAAATATGCACTTTATTTCTATACCTTAACTCTAGAATACTTAAAATATATTCAGTTAAAGTAGTTATGTAGAAATTGGAAGGAAATGGGGAACACAAATAAAAGTATTTATGAAATTAACCAAAATATGACTTAAGTAGTCTCGAATTTCTGAAAGGTCAAAATATAACAAACACCCCTGGAATTTGATCTGTTAATTCTAAAATCATGGTGCTGCATTCAGAGATTTCATTGACTACCAAGAAGCTCAGCTTTCAGGCTCCAGGTTACTTTACATTCGTGATCCCAATTGATGTTGAACTACTCTGAAAGGAGCCTCCCTGCTTCTTCCCACCCTTTTCCTCCTCCCTTCACCTACCACTGCCCTCACTGCAAGGACTGTGTAGCATGTGTTGCCCAGGCTCCCTCCATGCATATCCCATGACAGGTACCATTGCCATGAGTCCTGGCTGACTTCCAGCCAGCTCCTGGCATTCTTCACCTGAGGACCCTCTCTGGCTGCTGGGGCCCACTCTGCCCATATATAGTGCAAGCTGGGAACACCAAGGAGTTGGTGTCTAATACCACAAGGGAGCACCCTTTGATGACTGTCAGGAGTCATTACCTTAGTACTCTTGCCTAATGGGCAAGATAACTCTGAGATGCATGTTCTACCCAGCGCTCAGAGTGTCAGTGACAGGAAGCTCCAATGTCCCACAGTTAGTTTCTCGATGACACATAATAACAAGCTTCATTCTTTCTTTGCCACTCAGATAGTGACCTCCGGCCTTTACAAATTAAGGTAGCAAAAGCTGTGGACCACCCTAAGGCCAGTCCAGGTCACAATCTACTAATTAAAATAGTCTTCAAAATAGACTGTTGTACTGATGGGGAGTTAGTTCTCCAGAAGCCTCCTCATTTGGTTTCCTCGGAAACCAGAACATCCAAATGTTGAAACAGGCCGGCCTTCCCAAAGCTTCCTCTTGGGGTACGTCTTGTAGAAGCAGGCCCTTTAAGGAAGGTCAGATAATTTCGTCTTTAATAGCACTGCCCAACCAAAGAAAAGTTTGCACAGATTATCAATAAGCAAGTTCCAGATGATCCATTTTGGTGTTTATTTCTTGTGAATGGCATCACCTACCCCAAACAGAGCAAATTATTGTGCCTCTGGGCAAAAGTAAACATCCTTTCCATGACTATTTAACTAAGGGCCACAGCTTATCAGCATGTGACACGCCTGGCCTCATCCTGTCTTCCAATGTGTTCTGGAACATGTACTAGGATGAAGATGATCAGAATGTTTTCTGTTCTAATTTTGCCTCATAGCCCGAAACTTTCTATTAAACAATTCCAAATTCAGATGATTGTCCCCAGGTCTTCTCCCCAGAGAACTAAACTCATAGCAGCCCCACCTGTGAGAACTTTAGAGATATATCTGGCTTATCTTAGCACAAGACATCTAATTGGTGACAAAGTCATCTAATTGTTATTCAGTACAAGGGAAGCTGCTTAACTTCCCTAGTATACTGAAGCACCATGTTGATTTTGAGAAGGATTTTTGGGAGTTGAAATGAAAATCTACTGGTCATGAGCGCAGGCCACATTAAAAAAAAAAAAAAAAGACCTGAGGTTTTATCATTTTGGGAGGCAGAGATGAGAGGATTTCTTGAGGCCAGGAGACCAGCCTGAGAAAGAGCGAGACCCTGTCTCTACAAAAAGGTAGAAATATTATTAGCCAGGTGTGGTGGAACTCAACTGTAGTCCCAGCTGCTCAGAGGATTGCTGAATCCAGGAGCTGGAGGCTACCATAAGCAAAAGACCCTGTCCTCAAGAAAAAAAGAAAGAAATAAAAAAGAAAGAAAAATAAAAGACAATATTGAATCAGACTTACGAACCATACCCCTGGGGCAGAGAGTAGCATGCATGCATTTGAGGAATGTTGAAAGTCTTCCTTACCCCCAATTCATTCACTTTCCAACTTAGCAAAAGATGCCTGGACCATCCATTTATAATCACTTGCCTGGGTTGATTTATTTAAAAATAATTCCAAAATTAAATGTGAAAACCTAGAGTTGGTGGGTGTCCCATTTTGCATGGTGGCCCTCCATTTGCTCGTTGCCCTTGAGTTGTCATTGACAGTGCCACTTCTCACTCTCAAAAAGCCAGAGCTTGGACGATAAACTTCTACCTGTCACTCTTAACAAAAGTCACCCTGGGGATGACTCTCCTCTTTTCTGGCTGTGAGACTTCTATGAAACTCTCCTCCCTCTGGGCTTTAAGTCTTCATCTGTGAAATGGGATCAACACTAGCAGCTACTTCTAAGGGGTGCTATGCAAATAAATTGTGATCACAAATTTAAAATACTCATAGTAAGCACTCAGTACATTTTGGCTATTATCATTTAAAAATAGATAATGGGAGGAAATCTGTTGTGTAGGACTGTCATTAGGATTAAACCATCGTCACTACAAGTCACTCTATCCATCTCAGACGATTTTAGGTAATCAGTGACCCCCTGAAACACTCCATGGCAGTCTCCCGAGGTACACCATGGGGACATTCAGTGTGGGACCTGTGTGTGTGCTGTTGTGTCTCTCAAAGCCTGGGCCTCAATGAACCCAGGAGATGGGGAAATGCCAAAGCCTGGGCCTCCCACCTCAGGTCCTGCGGCCTCCCAGATGGACTCAGAGTTTAGAAAGCACGAAAGCTGGGGATCAGCTGGGCTTCCCTGCTTCTCCTCCACCCCATCTCACAGCTGGGAGACACCCTCTGCCACGTTCCCAGGGTCAGCCCTGGGCTGAGCATCAACTCCATGACTGTGAAGTTCTATGTCCCCATGTGACTTCACATTCTGAACAATCTCCCCAGCTCCACATTTTGCAAGTGAAGCCTCCCCCCACCCTGCCCAATTCTCTCTAGCAAAGGACCAAACCTAAATGAGATTTCAATTCTGGCAATAACAGATGCATGAGACCCGACCCCTTGCCATCTCTCCAAGGTGAGTGTAAGGCCCTCCACTGGCAGTGACGAATGCTATTTCACTGACCACCTAATCATGGGTTTTCTACCAAAGACAGAAGATCAGGAGTGGAACTGTCTGAACTCTGAGCCCTCCGGCAGTGCTAGAATTTATCACTTCACATTTGCATAATTCAGTGAGATTCTTCATATAAAAGCTGACAAGGACAGCCTTGAAGCAGTGTTGATTATAAACTACTTGGCATAGTTTTAAATTTTAAATTACCTCTCACTCAGTTCCTAAAAGATAAGTTGATAACTGTGCTATATTTGCATATGTAAATAGCATAGCCAACAGGTATGAAAGATTTCCCATGTGCCAGGAGTTATGCCAAGCTCTTTGTTGCATTTGATTCTCACAACCACTTTGTGAATTACACCCATTTTATAGATGAGGATTTGAGGCTCAGAGTGAGGAAATAACTTGACCCAGGTTGTATAACTAAGACACTTCCATCATGAGTTTAAAGACCTGATTCAACTGCCTCCAGAATGTGCGGTCCAGCAGCCACCCTACCACGGCCCTTGCACAAACACATGCACAGTGTCACTCCACTTCCCATCCTAATGAGAACTGGCTTGTGGCAAATTACCTCCAGAAGAGGTAACGGGAATCCTGACTGGGCACAGAGAGAGAAGCCAGCAGAGTGTGGCCCTGAGGGAAAGCTGAGACTAACTGGGGGAAATGAACAGATAATCCACACAAGTGTCAACCCACTAGCCCCGCCCAGAAGTTAAGCCATGGGGAAGAAATTGGGCAGAAATGAAGAACATAACCCCATGGGAAATTGTCAATCATTGTAATAGTAACTATCAACACTCATTAAGAACTTAATGTATGCCAAAAACTATCGTAAGCATTTTTGCATGAACTGATTTATTTCTCAACATTGTCTCTTGTGCTCTTTTCACAGAGAAGGAAATTGAGTCATGGGGATGTTAAGGAAAAGGCCCAGGACCATATAAATTATAGGCACTTGAACTCAGAAAGTCTAGTTTAGAAACACAAACTCACAATCCTTCTCTATAGTTATGCTCTATGCTCTATTTTTCAGAAAGTGTGAATTTCTGGCTGAAATGTGGGGTGAAGGCTTTGTTAACCAGTTTGATGAAAGTATTTCAATTTGTATATAAAACCAGTGCATTGTACCCCATAATTGCACTAATGTACACAGCTATGATTTAATATTTTAAAAAGGGGAAAAATGAAATCCAAAAGAAAAAAACATTTCAGAACCCAGTCTATGGGCTCTTTTGGTGAAAAAGCACTTTTTCTGTAAGATACAAAGCACTATCTACAACATTGCGCAAGAACAAGTTTTGTAGCCCACAGTGGCCAAATCCCTATATCCAAGATTACAAAAGCCATATTGACCACTGCCAATATCCATGGCAGTTAATAATACCCATGGTCCACTCCTTTGCAGTTGACATCTGGAGCTCATGTGAATGAAGTCGAATTGTGTGGCACCTCGTCATGACGGACTGATATAATTCTTCTGAAAAACTGGGAGCATTACCCGAGACATAATAACCCTCATAAATAACCCACCAGCTTGAGGACACGAAATGTAAAGAAAAGGTGACCTCTGACCTTCCATTGCCTTTAATGATGCTTCATTAGTCTCACAAATGGAGGTAAATTCATAACAGGGGGAATCAATTCTGCCACTTGGAAATAATTAAGACACATACATCAAACAACAGTTTTTTTTATTCTTTCTAATTAAGTGATCCTTCCCAGAGGAGTGCTAAATTGGTCGGTGCAGATATAAATTACACTAAGCAGGAGTGTCTGGAGATCAATGTGGGGGTCTTCATGTTTCCCTGTGCTCTTCTTACACTTCCCAAACATCAAGTTACTGTTCTATGACATCAAGATTCTCAAAACCTGATTTGGGAGAATACTCAGAGTGCCCCACAAGTGGCCAATTTGTCTTCTTGCCCTTTTGAAGAAGTGATCAAATTTGTAGCATTCTATCTGCAGTTCCACCTTCCCCCAGGACTTCAAAATGTTAGCAGATTTAATATCTGGTTTTGGGCTCAGTGGCTCAAATTCGAAGGACATGTCTTTATACATTTTGCTCCTACCATCCGTCATGTGAATGTTTTACCAAGAAGCCCATGGGTGGGTTTTTGCCATTATCAAACAGGGGTCCTCAAACTACAGCCCGTGGGCCACATGAGTTGGTGTGAATTATATTTGCTCCCGTTTTGTTTTCACTTCAAAATAAGATATGTGCATAGGAATTTGTTCATAGTTTTTTCATAAACTATAGTCCGGCCCTCCAACAGTCTGAGGGAGAGTGAATTGACCCCCTGTTTAAAAAGTTTGAGGACGCCTGATCTAAGACCTTAGCCATCGCAGGAATGGGATTTCTGGCTGCTAAAAGGCCAAGCCAGGCTCTTCTAAAACCTTTGTGTAACTTAAAAATCAACTCAGGAATCACACACGATAGGGACTGACTAAACTCACCATGTTTCTCCATGGAAACTGAAATAGGACCCAAAAGCAAACTAAATGTATACAAGATTTTTTACATAGTTTTGCTTATAAGTTATAAATCTAACATTATTGTACTTTAATATGACTCTGGAAGATCTTTGGAACCAACA
Organism: Perodicticus potto; assembly: GCA_963574655.1. Taxonomy (NCBI): domain Eukaryota; kingdom Metazoa; phylum Chordata; class Mammalia; order Primates; family Lorisidae; genus Perodicticus; species Perodicticus potto. Next base: position 20,539 of record CAUYRH010065911.1, on the reverse strand, counting down.
ATACCTTTAAAACTCCTCAGGGAGGTGAACAAGAACATCTCACATCCATAGACAGAAAACAGAAGGAAGAACACTGGACTCGGAGCCAAGATGCTCAAGTCAAAGCCCGGCTCTGTCACATTCTAAGGGTGAACGTTTATGTCCACAAAGTGGGGTGACCAGCTCCATGCGAGGGCAGTAGTCCCATGTTAGTAGGTTCTCAATGAGTATGTGGATACAAATATGCACCTGAAATTATTACAGGTCGACAAATGTCTTGTGCTGTGGAAATCACAACTCTGAATAAGCTCTGAAGACTGATGTGTCAGGTTGAGTGCCTCGGATCAGATTTGAGGAGAGGGTATGTATGTAAGGGATTTAGGTAAGAAAGTTCTCCAAAGAGAAACTGTTAAGTGAGTGAGAAAAGTAGGGAACAGGCCAACCAATAAAGGGTGTGATGGCCAAATGTGGTGGTTCACGCCGGTAATCCCAGCACTCTGAGAGGCCAAGGCAGGTGGATCGCTTGAGCTCAGGAGTGTGCGAACACCCTGAGCATGAGCAAAACCCCGTCTCTACTAAAAATAGAAAAATTAACGATCTGTGGTGGTGGGCACCTGTAATCCCAGCTACTCAGGAGGCTGAGGCAAGTGTGTCTCTTGAGCCCAAGAGTTTGAGGTTGCTGTGAGCTAAGATGATGACACAGGACTCTACTCGGGGCAACAGAGTTAAGACTCTGTCTCAAAAATTAAAAAGGCTTGGCACCTGTAGCACAGTGGTTATAGCGTCAACCACATACATGGAGGCTGGCCGGTTTGAATCCAGCCTGGACCAGCTAAACAACAATGACAACTGCAACAAAAAATAGCAGGACGTTGTGGCAGGTGTCTGTAGTCCCAGCAACTTGGGAGACTGAGGCAAGAGAGTAGCTTAAACCCAAGAGTTTGAAGTTGTTATGAGCTGTGATGCCATGGTACTCTATCAAGTACGACATAGTAAAACTGTCTCAAAATAAATAAATAAATAAATAAATAAATAAATAAAATTTTTAAAAGTGGGTATGATGGTTGGTGACACCCAGCCTCAGCCAGATCCTCACACCTCAAAATTTGTCCCCCTCCCTAGAAAGTCGCTGATTCTTTTACCTATCAGTTATGAAATAAAGACCATGGTGAGGCAGTGTCTAACTCCCGGCATTTTCTGCTCCCTGTGGGGGCAAGACTCTAGAATAGATCAAGGTACAAAAATCAAAGCACCTAGAGGCTGGGGATGACCACCCTTAACCACGAAAAGTGATCTAAGGGGAGTGCTTGGAGCTCTGGCTAAGTCACCTACAGGAGACTGGTCTGCAGGTTGTCAAGCGATATGACATTCTAAGGTTTACCTTTGAAAAGGCGTTCTCTCACATTTCAGCATTTGATTATCAACACATCACCGTGCAATAGTAGCAATATGAAATGTTATTATCTATTTGTGACAAATAAGGGATCTTAGATGCAGAGGAGAAAAATGACTTGTTTCTGGTGAAACTAAATTAGCAAAAGTAAGATTATCCATTACAAGACAGTAGCCGGAAGGGAGCTGAATTGTTTGCTCAAGGTGATAGGTACCAGGAGAGGTTGAAGGTTTTAATGCTTTCTGTATGTCTCAGGGAATGAGTGTGATAAAATTTGTGCCAAGCAGGAGGTCTTGGCACCCATAGTATAGTGGTTACGGCGCCAGCCACATACACCAAAACTGGCGAGTTCAAATCCGGCCTGGGCCAGCTAAATAACAATGACAACTGCAACAAAAAATAGCCAGGCATTGTGGTGGGCGCCTATAGTCCCAGTCTTTTTCTCTGGCCCAGCTACTCAGGAGGCTGAGGCAAGAGAATCACTTAAGCCCAAGAGTTGGCAGTTGCTGTGAACCGTGATGCCACAGCACTCTACCCAGGGTGACATAATGAGACTCCATCTCAAAAAAACAAACAAACAAAAAAAACTGTGTGCAGGAGGAGGACGTACTAAACAAGAGAGGGCAGAGAGGGGGATGGATAGAGCGACTGCTGGGGCAGCAGATGGAGAACTCCCGGGACGGGACAGAGTGAAGGCAGTGAACCGACACTGAGCGGCCCTAAAAACTCCAGTTGGAGTTGTAGCAATTTAATAAATGACTCGAGAAACAAATAAATCAGTGAGAATGAGTCCAAAGGTAACGGAAATCTTCATAGCCCACCAGGGGCAAGGTGAATGGGAGTGGAGGAAGATTGGTGCTCGGGTGGGAGCTGTGGCGAAGAGCTGTAGAGACAGGAGAGGACACCAGTGAGGGGCCAGCAGATGGATGCAAAAGACAGAACAGAAGAGTGAAAAGGTCAAGCAGGACTTTCAACTGGGGGATGCCATTTCTAGATTCCTAAGTCCAAGAGCGTCAGATCCACTCTCAACAAGCCCATGAGAGTCTCAGCTTTTTTTCTGGCCCAGTTTACCTTGGATGCAGAATGACTTGTCTAAATGCTGAGGTGGCGGGTGGCAGAGCAGCACAGGGTCAGGGACAGAATGAAAAGCAAGGTGCTCTGACACCTGGCCCCACAGGGCCCCATTCCCTTCATCACAGACCTGGACATTCGCAGGTCCATAGCCATGGATGAAGAGACAGCTGACAGCAGCTACCACGAACGCTCATGGCATCTGCTCTCTAAGTGTGACACCCTCCACTGCTCACATGCTGGCTCTTAGCAGAGTTTCCACGAGGAAATGAAATGGGAAAATGTAGGTGAACCTGCTATACAGATTATAATAGAAAATGCACGATTGTTGTTGCATTTTGGTAATAATATCTCACCTATCTAACTTACAAAATATTTTAAAATGACTTATTTTTATTTTTTTGTATCCTCCTTTTGATGGTTAGCATTTCATCTGTTGCATTTCCCCACATTATCGAATGTTCTCTTAAAATTTGCACTGGAGCACTGCAACAACATCCATTCTATAAATACACAATAATGTACCCAAGTGTTTTTCCTTAGGGTAATAAGATGAATTTTGGTACATTATTATGAATAATAACACTGTAAAGAATGTTTCTAGACATAGTTTTAAAAAAAAGACATATTTATGAATACAGTCTCACTTAGTTTCTACAACAATATCCTGAGCTAAATATTATTGTTATGATCATTAAATGAAATTGTTACTGAGGCTTAGACAAGTTAAACAACTTCACCAAGATCACGCTGTGCTCTAACTCCTGGTTTGATGCAGTCACTCTCACTATCCTGAAAAGGTCCCCTTGGTATTGCCCTGCTTGCACTTAAGTCCAGGCAGCCCCTCAGCTTAGCAAGATCTTCTGTTGGCCTCTTGGCCTCTAAGTGTACGTCTCCTAGACTCTACGATGCCATTCATTCATGCCAATGAATAAGACACATTATTCTACGATACTATGCAAAGAAAAAGAAACTGCTGCCAATTAAACTGTGGGATAATACTCTTTTCAAAAAGAATCTATTATATATATAGTACATATTCAAAGAACTCTTTTATGCTAATTTATTTTTTTTTTAATTTAAGTTTCAACAGTATGAAGAGTAACTAAACTTTAGTTCAGCCATGTGATCATAATTCAAGTGCGTCTTACTTCCAGATCACTGACAAGGTCATGAGATGCATCAAATTGTAGGACCCACCCCAGTCCCAGTGATGTTAACATGAAAAATTATATGCATTCTCAAATCAGTGAAATATGATCTCAACAAACAGAAACCGACTCCTTAATATAATCTGAAGGCCTGAAAGATGATTGAAAGGAGAAAACTGTTGCACAGAATGCTATTTATTGGTTTGTCCATGAATCACCTGCAGCCAGTTCCCACAGCAGTGGTTCTAAGCTATATTTACTCAACTTTTACACTCTATAAATGAGGAGTGGTTCTTGTTCTTATCAGGAAGCCAAATTCTTCAAAGAGAAGCTGGAGTTACAAGCCTAAAATGTTTCATAGTACATACAAAGGCACCTACGATCATCTGTTCACACTATTTCATCTCGTTACATACAGAGAGAACAACTGTCATTGAATTTTCTGGTTCAAGTGTCACTGTTGACAGTCTCTAAGCCTAATCTATCTGAAGAAAGCTGAGTCACCAAGAAATAGGATGAGTGGTTCATAAAGAGTCACCAGAATAATACACGGCAAGCTTCCTATGATTCCTTTTAAGGAAATATCCACGTCTTTTTGTCTGCAAAACCAGGTTCATCCTACCTAATCTTTTTTTGGAATATAGTAATTGTTCAATTTGGAAAAAAAATAACTTTCAGTCCCTATCCTGGTTTGAAATAGAAACCATTGAATTCTAGGATAATTGGCATCTAGCCTCATTTCTCTTTCCTTTATGAGACGCTCAGCATCCTGTCTCACGCTTATAGCCGTGACTTTGATACTTTTCCTAGACAAAATTGAGAAGGGTCAATGGACCTAAGTGTCTCATTTCAAGTCAAGTCAGTGCCTGTAGTTCAGTGGCTGGGGCGCTGGCCATATACACTGGGGCTGGCAGGTTCAAACCCGGCCCGGGCCTGCCAAACGACAAATGATAACTACAACGAAAAAATAGCTGGGCATTGTGGTGGGCACCTGTAGTCCCAGATACTTGGGAGGCTGAAGCAAGAGAATCACTTAAGCCCAAGAGTTTGAGGTTGCTATGAGCTGTGATGCCACGGCACTCTACCAAGGGCAACATAGTGAGACTGTCTCAAAAAAAAAAAAAAAAAAGTCTGTGTAATACTAAGATTCCCCAGTTCAAAAGCACTTCTGTCATTTTGGGATTAAAAGTAGAAATCAGACTGAACTGTACTTCAGGAGAGTAAATCTGTTACTTACACTTTCAGAAGATAGTTTTCCTAAAATCAAAGAACAATAATACCTTCTTATTTCTGAGTATCTTTTTATTGGCAGCTCAAGTCTGCAGTACATAGGAAGAACTCAGATCAAGTAATCGGATGTGGGAGCTCCTAAGAAGAGTGTCACCAGCATCTCACTTCACAAGCCATGATGGGAAAAGTGAGCCCTTAGCAGGACAGCATCTCTTTTACACACAGCCTTGGAATGCTCTAAAGCATATCTTCTTTGAATCTGCTGGCAGTGCGTACAGGGGATCCTGGTGAGGAAAGGATAGCACACACAAACTGAGAAGAGTTTCAGGAAGGGAATATTTTCTGTCGGTGGGAAGGGATTAGAAAACCAACGTGGACTGGCAAGACAGGAGCGTGTTTTGACCCCTAAACCAAAAGAGAAGAGTTGGAGGCAGTCACTGGAGTACTGACGGTGAGCTGGAGAAGCGGGCTGCCTGGCCAGAGCCGTGGCCTTCCACATCAGGACCAGCCAGTCTGTGATTAGGGAGCAGGGAGGAAGCTGGGGGATAGATGCCCCATCACAAGCATCCTCTAGCCCTCTCACCTCTTCCTGGTGCCTCCTCCCAACCTAGCTAGAAGTCAGAGGAGATGCAGGAATCAGAGCAGGGCAAACAGTGTCAATGGACCAAAAGGGCAGATGGAAGATACCCACCAGTAGGCTGTTGAACATCAGGCTCTGCTTTATGCAAAGGGGGGATAAATGGTTTATCTCCATGTCTCCTAAAGTCTTTGGCGATTATCTCTTCTCAGTCCATGCCCAATCCACTGCCACTACCAGAAGTCCATCATCATCCTGTGTTGTTTCCATGACTGTCCACAGGCCCCACATGGCCCCATATAGGCTCATCTTCTTTGAGTGATAGTTCATATGCGAGATGAGCTCACATCTGCTTCACATCTTCTGACATCCTAATCCTTCAGTGAAAGCTATTCCTTCCTTGCTAGGAGGCTAAGCTGGTCAATCTAGTAAAAAAAAAAAAAAAAAAAAAAATTCCCATGCAATTAACCCAATGTCACTAAGTGGATATAATGATAGATCTTACAGCTAGAAGAGTACTCAGAAATTACTTCTAGTGAAATGAGAATAGTTGACATGCTGGTGTGACTATTTTGTACAAGAGAAAACAAAGACCTACTGAAATAAAGTCACGTACCAGGCATACGTGTTATTTCACTCAGGGCAAAAGATACTATTTTTCACAAAGACCCTCAAGAAACTCAACATATACTAAAGTGTGGGGCTCACCTTAATTAGCGGGTAATTATCCAGCATGAAGAACATTGATACACATGGTGAGAAAGTGATTCTTTTCACATTCCTTTCAACTCCTGAGTATATCAGAGAGAAAGATTTGATTTAAAATTAGGACATCTTAATCCCTCTTTAAACACTTCATACACTCCCTTCGTATCAAAGAAAAGCAAACATCAGACTCAGACTTCAAGTTCAGGCAATAGTTGATAGATTTAATTTGATATTGTCTTCTTTCTCTTGAATTTGTATGTCATGTTATCTTCTATTTCATAAAATCTGATAATGGCTTTCAATTATGTTACTGGCATTTAAAGTTTCCTTCTGAACATATGTTTAACTTCAAAAGATAATAAATTAAAAAAATATACAGGGTGGCCATAAAGTTTGTGTGCAATCATGACCTTTATGGCCACCTTCTGTGTCAGTAATGGTATAGTATTTTCAAAATCATGTAAAAATAATAAAAGTGTGAAGTAAAGCCATACAGTTTGGTACATGTTACTTTATTCTAAAGAGCTCTTATTTGTGTATAATCCTATAATTTGCTTACATATAAATTGTATGCAATTTGTGTGTCGGTCTGTCTTTCTGTGTATGTGTATTTATAATGGTGGGATGAGTTCTATCATGGCCCCAGTATTCTCTGGTAGAGATACTCTGTATAATCCCTTACCATTGAGTACAGGCAAAACCTGAGAATATAATGGGATATCACTCTCATAATATATTTCATGAGATAATATAACAAAAGAGATTTTGCAGATAGAATTGAGGTCCCTGTCAATTGACTTTGAGCCAATCCAAAGGGAGATTATCCTGGGTGAGTCTGGCTTAATCGGGTGAGACAGTATTGGCTTTCCAATGACCTAGGAGAAGCAAAGACCCATGTTGTGAGAGGAGGGAGGCCAAGTTACATAAACTAAGAGCAGCATCTCTCTTAGAGACTTGAGAGTGGTCCTCAGCCAATAGCTGGAGAGAAAACAGAGCTATAAATCATATAGCCCCAGGAAATGAATTTTGTCAATAGCTGGTGAGCTTGAAAGAGGAGCCTGAGTTTTGGATGAAACTGAAATCCCAACTGACACCTTCCTTTCAGCCTAATGAAACAGTATGCAGAGGACCCAGTTAACCTACATCCAGACTTGTGATCCATGGAAATTGTTAGATAATAAATGTATGTTATTTTCAGCTGCTAGATACATACAATGTATGTATGTCTAATAATTGGTTACACAGTAATAAGGGAAATACATACACATACGTACGCATGCACATTCAAATCCCTCCAGTGGAAGGAAATTTTGAAGAATGAATCAGAGGAAAGCATTATGGCACCCCTCAGATTACACAAAAACTACACTACCTCTGCTATATAGATAGTATTATATAACTACATAACTACTATTCACACACCAAGTAGAAATCACTGAACATTCAAAGAATCATCAGGAGTCGTCCAGGCCAGTGCTTTTGATGCTCCACTTTGTACACACATCCCTGGAAAAGTTTAGGAAAGAAAACACAGATTCTGATGCAGGAAGTGCAGGTTTGGGCCCGAGATTCTGCATTTTCGCCAAGCTCCCAGGTGATATTAATACCGCCACTGTGAGTAGTAATTGTCCAGATTATTCCCCCCCTTTTTTTCCAGTAGAATTTTATCTAAGCCACAGAAAAATGTGGCTTGGAGAATTTTCAAGGTGATACTATCTCCTTCCCATTATCCAATATAGCCAAAGCCCGCCTTCTATTCATGGTGTGCTCAAAAAGTTGAAGGGCATTGGGATTTGGTCATCTCAGAATTTAGATAACCAAGACTGAATTTCACAGGCAACTCCTCTGACATAGGGTGGGTCACCCTGAGACCGGAAGTTTTGTTGAAATGTACGCCCAAGATTTGCAGCCTAGTCTAACCTCTATTCAAACTTCTGAGACTGCAAAATGAGGCTGGAAGTCTCCACATTTATTATGAGATTCCTGGTATTTCCTGTCTCCAGTCAGGCTGGCAATATCGCAAGCACGGCCTTTCTCATGGTTTTTCCTACTCCCACTTTCCATCCCGGCCACAACCAAGAAGAGCAAAGCAACATGCATAAGACGCAAAGCTCCAAACAAATGTCGTGGGAGGTTTCACTTACGTCCCCTCCCAAAAGTTTTCAATGGGGTTTAACTGCACTAGTGGGAAACACGCAGGTAATTTATTCAATTGCATTAAATCATGTGACTGATTTTCCCTCTTTCTCTTTCACCTCTTCATATATTTGATATCATAATATTGAGTTGAATTCTAAATCTGGAATTTGGGAGAATTCTAGAGATAAGCTTCTTGGTCCATTTGCAGTAATCTAATCAACATTGTATGCAAAGGTCCTCCTGGATTTGGCTAAAGTTTGGCATAAACTGATACTATATCCAAAAGGGGTGGGTATTCTTATTGATTACTGAGAAAGCCTTCTGGCCCATGTTGACTTGAAGAGGTGCAGAAAAAAGCTAGGCAAAGCCAGGAATGAAGGAAATTGTGGTTAATGAAGAGGTTGAAGATTTAGACTACAAAGATAATCGGCTTCTCAGGCAGCCAAACTCTTGAATATAAGAGCTGATTCAAGGAGTGGAAATTTATCCAGACCAAAAGAAGAAAAATAGGAAAAGTTATATTCAGAGAAGAACAAAGCCTCACCCTACTCCTAGATTACCAACAATCTCATTATCAAGGCCTAAATTACCACCATTACTTGTCAAAGTCAGTGAAATATTGAGCACTAAGAGAAAAATGGCCTTATTAAATGTGTTGCTTTTGTGGCAAGGAAAGAGCCAAGAAATGAAAAGCAACTACTTTTGGAATTTGGTGGCAGACACAGGGTAATGCTCCCTTGCCACTGGCCAAGCCTGGAGGGCAGCAGCCAGGGAATTGGATACCACAGTCCTCTAGAAATGCCTTTCCTAAGCACGCCTTCCAGATTTGGGATCAAAATTTTAATGGCTTCATGCCTTGGCACCTTCTTTCTGAAAGGTCTCTCCTTTGGTTCTGAAGGAAGCTTGGCACTCTACACCTAATCCTCTCTCCATGCCCAGTTCTCAGTCAGGGCTCAGGCCAGCAGACCCCACAGGTCCCATTGCTGAGGGATGTGTGTTGCAGAGTTTTTGGGATGTATGCTCCCCTGAAATATCAATACTGGGCTTTCTAGTGCTTTCTCCACTTCTAGTGCAGGAGCAGAAATATATACACACAGATGAATGTATATGTGCACACACTACAAATGATTCACAGAGACGCAGATAGCACTTCTGAGGCATGTACACTTACAAGTGTGCGTCACTTACGGTAGATGTGGCTGAAGGCTGTAGTACTAGGAAGGACCAGGTATCAAGGCAGGAGACCCAGCACAGATAAGGGGGGCAGCTGAGGTGATAGGTGGAGGGCCTGACACTTGAGACCAGTAGTCCCAACTCTCAGCTATAAACTTTCCATGTGACAGTCATACCTGTTTGAAGAAATAAAAGTTCTATTGGTGGCAGTGCCCATAGCTCAGTGAGTAGGGTGCCAGCCATGTCCACCAAGGCTGGCAGGTTGGAACCCAGCCTGAGCCAGCTAAAACAACAATGAAAACTGCAACAAAAAATAGCCAGGCTTGTGGTGGGCACCTATAGTCTCAGGTACTTGGGAGGCTGAGGCAAGAGACTCACTTAAGCCCAAGAATTGGAGGTTGCTGTGAGCTGTGATGCCATGGCACTATACCAAGGGTAACATAGTAAGACTGTCTCAAAAAAAAAAAAAAAAGTTCTATTGGCAACATCTACCTCAAAGTCCCCTAAGGAGAGTCCCGATTTGTTGATGTCCCCTGTCTCGGCCCCTGGAGGGGACTTCCCTCTGCCAGCATCACAGTAGCCAGCACTAACCCAACCCCCAAACTCCATGCCTGCCTCTGCCTCCTCAGTGTGGGTGAAGAAGGGAGGAGAAACAAAAGCCACAGCCCTGGCCTCCACTTAGTTTTGATTCTTTATCTCTGGTTAATCTCAGCATAACACCAACAAGCTGCTTCAGTGGAAGTCAGCAGAGCTTGAGTAAGAATTGGAAATCCTATTGAAACTCCACGCAAGATGGCAACACAGGATCAATGGAAGTCAAATCAAAACTTAAAAGGCCTTCTGTCAAATGATGTCCCCGACTCTGATGTCCCTCGTGACTATGGCTTCTCTGCGCCTGTCACACACCTGCCTGTCCACTCACCTGGCGGCCCTAGGATCCATCCCCCAGCCCCCCTCTGCTCGGTTTTACACCACAGGGCTGGCCCCTCACAGAGCACACTGCCTGGATCCCTTGCCATTTAGGTTTCTGGATGGATGGGAAGCTCTGGTGGCCAGGGCAGGAGAAAAGAAGTGGCCAGGGTATTCCTCTTCATCTCTCAGCCTTGTGCAGAGGTTGTGTCTCCTCAGTGGCTCCAGCTCATGTCGAGATGGACCTTCCTAGGATCAAACCTCCCTAAGAAGCCTCTGAGCCCCCTAACACTGCCTCCCTGCTCTGCCCTCCAGCCCTGGGCTTCATTTTTAGATTGCCTCACCTTCCTCTATTTTCAGCCCTTGTAGTGTGTGTCTAGCTCGGCCCCTGTATTAAATTGCATTAAACTACCTTGCATAGGTTCTATCTCCTTGACCACTCTTCATGGATACAATATACTTACCTGTTTTACGACTCTCCAAAAGGAGGGCTGCACACATCCAGTGCTTATTTCACCACATTACTTTCATTTTTGTGAGTGCACATTGATGTGCTGCGGAATAGTTAGAAAATCCTGCTAAGTTCTATAGTATTCGCTCAATTTCTCAAAGTTCTACCTCCTAAACTCAGAGAGTTTACATGTGAAATGAAGAGTATTTTCCAGGATATTGCATAGCTTCCAAAGGCCAGAGATGAGATTATAACTAAGCCTCCAAGAGAAACAGTGAAAGTAAGCACCCCAGAGCTGAAGGCCAATTGTTGGACCCCAGATGGCTCCCCACGAAGAACCCAGTTCATCCCCATGAACCAGTGGCTTTGCTCCTCAAGAGAGAATTGGAGGAGAGTATAACCTATGACCCCTGGAATCAGGCCCCTGAGGGCTGGCTCGACTCTCAATACTACTGCTTAGAACTTACACAGTACTTTGTATCTTCAAAGAATTATGCAGACATTAGCCAATTATTCTGTTCTTGGCCCAATGCCGGGCCACACTATCAAGATTTGACAAACTCTTTGTACTCTCTGTAGTTCTGTAGGAATGTAGGTTTGTCTATTTCAATCAAGACTAAAGCCAAGCTGGGCCCTCAGCTGAAGGAAGCTTTGACAATTTAATATTTAATACAAACATCCTGTTCTCATAAACCAATCCTCTTTAGCAGAGAAAGAAAATGTCATTAGAACACAGCTGAGCAAGAAGGGAAAAGGTTATAAACTTTGAAAAGAACAACATAGTTAATGTTTAGAGCTTTTAAAGTGTTTTCAAAAGGTGGACAGTTGTGCAGATGTGGTAACTTGGAGCAGAGGACAGATTTGGCTCATCTCCTTTCTTCTGCCTATGGGTGCCTGTTACCAAAGGTTTGCAGGTTGTTTATGCTTTCCATGATGTGCAGTTATTTTCACCCTCTTTTGAATTTCCTCTTTCTTGCTTCCCTTCTGCTACTTCCTTGCCTTTTAGTCTCTGAGCTGGTGATGAAGAGCGAGAGAGAAATCAGTCTGGCAAACTACAGCTGTCTGCTTATAACAAGACCAGCATGGTGGAGGAAGCTGCCATCCAAAGCTTCCCACCCTGCCTTTTCTCTGGCCTAATCGCTGACTCTACGGGCCCGACTTCTCGTGGAGTCCTTCCTCACTACTCCCTTTCTGAGCCACATTTCAGAGCGGGCCCTCCCTGGTGAAAATCAAGTCAACTGGATACAAATGCCAGAATTTCACTGTGGCAAAAATATCCCCACTTTTCATCTGACTTCTGAGCATTTAAACAAACTGGAAAATAACCAAGAGCTTCCAAATACTGTTTGCCATCTGGTCTTGATTTAAAAGCCAACCACACGGCATTTGCACTTCTCCGTGAATGACAAGTTCGATCACAAACCATCCCTGGCTTTCCCAGCCTACTTGTTCACAGGACTATTTTGGCATTGAATATGCTCATAATATCCTACCAGGGAATGGAGCTATACGATTATCCCTAAAGCATAAGGGGTCAACCCTAATAAAGTTATGCCACAGCAAAGATAGGGAAAAAATGGAGACAAGTTGAGTTTCAAATTGCATTAGCAGTCAACAAGTCATTATTTCATGGTGGGCACTTGGTGGTCAAAGTTTCCACTGCATACTTAAACACTGTTCATGGTTAAAATTTAGTAAAGGAGAAAAAAAAAAAGAGGTTTATAAGAATCCAGAAAAATTGCCTCCCACAGATTCTCCTGCCGAGGATTCCATTTAACAATGAATTGAAATCACATTCTCAAAGGTTTGACACTAATGATCCTTATTTTCAGTGATGTCTTGTGCCTTAAACCTTCATATTTTCCATTTGTTTACATCAATATATCTGTCTCTCAAGCGTACTGCCTTCTAGTGTTATATTGCTATGTGATTTATGATTTTCTGAGTGTATTTTTTTTGTCTTAACTGGGGAAAAGTAGAACTTATGACAAGGTATGGACTTAGGTGGCTTGTTTGGGAAGGGGTTTCAGAACCAGGAGTGAGAGGACAGAGGGAATGAAGATAGGAAGGGAAAAAAATCTGATACAAAGGAGCATTATCAGCTCACTACAGCAGGGTGATGAGACTCAGTTCTCAGTGCACTCAGAAGCATGTGAGCACCTTCTGGAATTGTCTGAATGCAAGGTAGGAGGCTGGGGCAACTCCCCATCAGACCCCTCACTGATTGAGTGTCCCCTGCAAAGGCTTCTGAGTGCCAATTATAAGCTAAACAAGCTCTAGCTCCCACGGCTTGGCAGAAAGCTCTGGGGCAGAGCACAGGAAGCCATATAGCATACCCTGAAGTGAGATGCTGGCAACTGGGCTGGAGCTTTCAGTTCATGGAACTGTCCTCCACAAGCGGGCTGAAATCAGAGGCGAGCCATGAGTCTGTGATGCCAGCACCAGAGGCATTTGCCCTGCATCTTATCATACCAGCTGAGACTAAGTTTCCCAGCGCAAAGGCTGGCTTCCACAACTGGTTCCATGCAATGGGCCCAGCACAGTGCCAGACATTTGAAAAAAGCTGAAACAAATATTCCTGAGAGTTCACAATGCATAAACCACATATCATAACTCCCAATGCCTCCTTTCTCTTTTCCCATCTTTGTCATTCCTAATTTCACCTGTCATCCTTCTAATTCTTACATAACAAACCCATATTTAATAGAATAGTATTTTATTAAAAATCAAAAAAAATAATAATCATCACAAAAAGGAGATGGATTGATGGATGAATAGAAGGACAGACAGAAAGATGGATGTGTGTTTTAAAAATATACTAGGTTGTAGGTATATGGCTGTTCACCGAAAAATTCTCTTAATTTTTTTTTGTATGTTCAAAGTTTCTTTTTTTTGTTTAGTTGGTTTTGTTTGCTTTTTTTTTTTTTTTTTTTTGAGATAGAGTCTCACTTTGTCACCCTCAGTAGAGTGCTATGGCATCATAGCTCACAGCAACCTCAAACTCTTAGGCCCAAGTAATCCTCTTGCTTCAGCCTCCTGAGTAACTGGGACTACAGGCATCACCACCACGTCTGGCTATTTTTAGAGACAGGGTCTCACTCTAGTTCAGGCTGGTCTCGAACTCATGAGTTCAGGCAATCCTCCCGCCTCCTCTTCCCAGAGTGCTGGGATTACAGGCGTGAGTCACCATGCCCGGCCTGTTCAAAATTTATGGTGCATCTTAGAAGGTTACAAGTGAAAATTACTAAATGCAGAATATAAATGTCTTCATATAGTGATTAAAGGCCATGAAGGCTATGTTAAATAGTTCAACGAAAATATTTCAGATTGTATATGAAGTCGGCACATTGTGCCCCATAATTGCACCAATGTACACGATTATGATTTAATAAAAATAAAAAAAAATGTTGAAAAGAAAACCAAGCATTTGTTTAGTTCACAAATATATGGGTTCCTTTGCTCTTGGGTGGGCCAGGTTGATCTTAACTGGGCTCGCTCACACATCTGCCTTGTTGCAGGAGGGAGCTGCTGAGGGCTGGGTGGTCTATGACGGCCTCGCCCGGGATGGCCGTTCTCCATGCTTCACCCTCCTGCAGGCCAGCAGGGCTTGTTCATAGGATGCCTGCGGGAGTCCCAGACAGCAAGTGAAAGTGTGTAAAGCCTCTTGAGAGCTGGCTTAGAGACATCACCCTTTCCCTTCACTAGACTATTGGCCAAAGCAACTCACAAGGCCAGCCCAGATCCAAGGGATGGGGGAACAAACAGGAAAGGTAAGGAATTGGGGCTGTTTGGGGGAATGTACCACATTCAGTCGGCTGGTTACTAACCATTGTTCCCACAGGGTGATGGGATGGCTACAGTCAGATTCACACACTCTGCTTAGTTTTGGTCACTCGCCAGCAGCTGTCACATGCTTAGAAAACTCAGAGCCTAAAAGTCTTCAGATGGTACTTTGAGACCTGTCTGTACATTGGTCAGGTGAGTTAGTTATTTCCCCTCCTGAAGCAATAAACAAGAAATGAGGGTACTACCATTCCCTCTCAGGTTTGAGGTCCTATTCACCCCAGTAATGGCCATTAATCAACTCTATGTCTTGCCCTAAACCTGTATGTCTCCCTATGTGACCCCATTCCTGGTGGTTGTTGAAGAAACGCACCACTTGCCTATTTTCTGCCGCCTGTTGCTTGCAGGCTACCCCTTTGCAAACCAAGACCAAGCAGCCACCCACTTGCCCAGAGCGCAGGCCTCCCCTCCACATGGCAGAGGTTTCAGAGTTCGTGAAGCCAGTCTCTGCCCTCTCTGGGTCCTCCCCTTGTTCAGAGAAATGAGCAGCACCATCTGGGGTCAGAGAATCCACTGTCTCTTTATATCAAGTCCCACAAACACACCTGGGGTGAAGCCCCCAACATTACTAGCCTCATACAGACAACTGGCTCTGACTGCTGAAAATGGGTGACAGCAAACACAACACTCCACAATCTGGGAAACTCAGTGAGCATTGCCTTCTTCCAAGCTGAAGCATGTGGAGCTTCTTTCAACAACCTTATGTTGCTAAGTCTCAGTAGAGAGTAGCAGAAAGTGAGAATTCCTTCCTAATAAGGACCATTGCATTCTTAAGAAGCAAGCTGTGAAATCAAGCCTTTCTTGACAGCCACTTTCCAAACTCAAAGACTCCGGAGTTTATGAGTTTTTAATTAGCCTTTTCATGGCATCGTTAGTGCCTTCTCCACTACTGCAATGCAGAAAGAGCAGAAAGGTATAATTTTATAGTGTTTACTGATCCTGTCATTTGATTAAGGAGGACGGACAGGCCTGCCTCTGCATTCTTAAGAGCTGAGGAAAGGAGATGGAGAGCTAGGAGTCTGGAGGGGTGGGAAGTGAGATGACAGAGAAAAGCAAATGCTTCAACCTCAGCATGAATGCAATCACAGACTCCTTGCCCATTCTGTTTGGAGAAAAAGATATTAGCCTGGCCTGTCACAGGACCTCCTTAGTTTATTACAGTAAATAAATAAAAAGGGGTGTGGGGAGAGAACAGGGAGGAGAAATATTTGCAATGATGACTCATTTTATATCAAATCATAGGTCAGATGATGCCAGGGAATCAAGTCATGCCCACCCTGAGTACGAATCACACACCTCTGTCTGCTGCGCCTTGATTTGGATGCAGAAAACAGGCGCGGTTGTAGTGATTTACTGAGCCACTACAGACACCTGCAAAAGGTGGGGAAAGAGACCCTTCCTCAGACACCTTCCATCCCTGACATTCTGGGATCCCATAGCCAACATCCAATATTTGCCTTCCCCCAGCTGCTGCCCATGCCAGGCACTCTGACCAGCGCTGTGAGTCCCAAAGATTATTCTGCAAGGCTGGCATCATTCTAAACCCTGTTTCATTAGATAACAAACTGGGGCTCCCATGAGTTAGGGAACTTGCTGGGCTCTCTCCTCCTCCCAGCACAGTGTGGGAAGACCAGCATGGGCAGTCTTAGGCCCCATCCACACCTGCTGAGTCAACCCCCCCCCCACCAGGTGATACATATTCAGTTTCAAATTTAAAAAATAATGGCCCAGGTCACAGAGCCACTATATGCCAAAGCTAGAAGACAAATTCAAACCCTGTTCTACTTTTCCCATCCATGCCACTTTTACGATTCCTCCTTCCAGAAGAAAATGACCCATTGATCTCTTCTTATCAGCCACAGCCTCCATGCCAAGCAAATCTCAGGTTATCCTCTGCAATCCCCTTCTGGGTGCCCTTTAAACCCATCAGACGCTACCAGAATAATGACCTGAATGGTCTGCACCCTGCCTCCCAACACCCATAAAATTAAATTAATCTTTAATCCAAAATGGTGGCACTGCCTGTGGCCTTGAACATAATAGATAAACCAGCTCTTCAAATGACTTTAAGGATAAGACATAAGGACAAAACTGAAAAGAGAAGCAAAGGGCATTTTATTTTTCCTATTACATTGAAGCAAAGGGTGCTGCAGACACCAGGGAGGACTTCCGTTAAGGAAACTTGGCCTTGGATTCTCCCTTGATGCTTTGGCTTAGAAGACATAAGAGGGGATCTCCGCTTAGCTGTGAACAGTGATGGTCAGAGGTCCCAAGCAGACCAGCCCCCCATTATTTGGGTTTCTCTGGAGTTGTAAACATGGTGTTCTCCCAATCTGTTTTCTAAGATGAACTGTATATAAAGCATGTGTGTGGCAGGAAATGATAGCACGCTTGAGGCTTTCAGCAATCGATGTTTACAGACTATAATGGAAACCACAAGTTTCTTCTTTAACTCAAGTCAGTATACATTCCTTCTAGCCACAGGCAAATTGGAGCAGGGAGGGGGGTTGGGAGGGGTACACAGTGAATCATCATTTCACATTTTTTAACAGCTTAATGAGCATCTAGAAATGCTATATTAGCCAGCAAAAATACAGAGCCTTCTTTTCCCCCCACCAAATACAGCAATGACCCTATTTGGATGTGGAATTCATTCCTTGAGTATCTAAAAACATTAATTGACTTCTCTTATGGAAGGTAGGTAAAGAAATGTCTCCACCAGGGTTACAGACAAAAACATGAAAGGCCCCATAACTAACTCTGAGTTATTATATTAACCTTCCCTCATTTTGCCCCAAGTTTGAAAGGGAGGAAACATTATTTCTTCAGGTTCCATTAATCCTCTGAAAAGCCCAGCCCGGGATGCTTGGAAAGGAAGACAGAATTCTCAGATCCACAAAGCTGCTCTCTCAGCCAAGACTTGGGGTGCTAACAGACAGATGGTAAATAAAGCTGTGTGCCTCCGGGTTCCTCAGATCTATGTGTGTGATCACTAAGATCTTTTAGACCGTCTAAAGTAGTCTCTGTGTGATCTTGGCAATGCTGGTATTCTCGACCCTCTTTTTATATTTCACATTCTGAGGCTATATGCATAATGTGGGTAAAATGATGAAAAATATATGTGTTTGTGCATTGATATTTTATTTAATATTTTAATGCCACATTAAATGTCACTGATAATTGAGAGAGAAGAAACAGAGTTTTTTTCAAGTTTTGTCTGGAGCACTGTATAAATTATTGTTTGTCTTTTCACTCTTCTTTCTCCATTTCTCCTTAATACAATAGGCCACATACTGGCTCTCAGCATCGGAAGGATACTACTTGACCTTTAGACCAAATGTGCACGTTTTAGATCACGTGTGCCAACTCTGCCATGAGCCTAAATGGAAGAGGTTTTGAGAACCACTCAGACTCAAAAGAATTCTGTGAGATTTTCTTGAATTTACAAAAAAATAAAATGCAAGCATGCCATTTCCAGAATGATGGTAAGGTACATGGCCTTGAGATCTCATGAACGTTTCTTCATGTCCCTACAGACTTGCTTTTAAATGATCTGCTATTTCAGAGCTATAATTCATTTGAAGATCAAAATGTAATTCCTGTAGTATTTGTGATAATTGAGAAAAACATTTCCTTTATATAATGTTATGTAAATTGAAATCCAATTCAAAAAATGTCTGAAATTCTTTTGATAGGTGCTGATAAAATCAGGGATTCAGAAAGTAAATACATCATTAGTCTGTTTTCACTTGGTAAATTCCTCTAATAAAGCTGATTCAACCTTTGCTAATTCACCTAAAAAAGGATTATCTCAGTGTATTCATCATTCAATCTTGTTAAAACTGGTTAACTATTTAGCATAGTCTTCCAAGGGCTCCCTCAAGAAAATCTCATGACTTTTCACTCAGTTTTCACTTATTTTTTTATCTTCTTGAGCAAGAGGAAAAGAATTGAGTCTGTGTCCTGTAGATTGTGGAGCCCAAAAGGGAGATTGTACATATACCTACAAGTTGATGTTTGGACAGAGTAATTCCCTTAAGTGGCCTTTCATTCATTCATCTATTTATTCTTCAACAGATATTTATTGAGGACTGAGTATACATGCTGTGCTAGGTACCAAGGACACTCCAGCACACAAAATTGACAGGAACTATGTAGCTTTCCCGTAGCTTCCATTTCAAAGGGTAAACAGAGTTAACCAACAAGATAGGAAATTAACTAACAAGAAAAATAACAAATGGCTGTGTAGAAAGTTAAAGATATGCAGACTTTATTGGGATTCTGATGTAGAAGGCAATTGTAAAAGACATTTTTGAGGGGATGGAGGAAAACTGAACAAACACAGCATGTTTGATGACATTAGAGAATTAATTAGACAACGGTGTTGTGTGACAGTGGTTTTGTGCTGGCTTTGGAAAAGAAAATAAGAATAATGTCCTCTAGTTTCATTCCTGTTATCATGAATGACCTCCTTTCTCAGGGCTGAATAATATTCCATCAGTCATCTATCACCACAATTTCTTTGTCCACAAAGACTATAGTTAGTAATATTGGATTGTATACTGGAAATTTGCCTACAGTGTACATTTTAGAGTAAATCTTATGTTTTTATCACAAAAATGAAAAGCTAACGATGTGACGAGGATAGATATGTTAATTCGCTTGACTGTACTAATCATTTTACTTGTATAACAAAATATAACAATAAACAGAATAAACAATGAAAACTCTAAAACATACGAAAGGTCCTTGAGACACATACTGAATTGCTTATGAGTGAATTTTCTAGAATTTGCTTAAAAACTCAAAAAGCAGAGGGGAAAAAGTGAAGATAGAATAAGAATGGCAGAAAGACAATGACAGAGGGAGGTGATGAACACAAAGGGCTTGCAATACAATTTTCTCTCCATCCATGAGTGCTTGGAAATATTCTTAGAAGTGATTCGTGACCATGATACTCCCTTTCATTGCTTTGCAGAGTTAGACTGTCCTGAGCACCTGAGACGTGACCACTGCCCTACATACATCATTGTTGTGACTACTCTGTAGGAACCAGATGCACCCCCACCCACAATTCCATTTGGATGTCAAGAATGATGATACCACACACACCAAGAGGGCATGACAACATTCATTATTCATAGCATGAGGCTTTCAGGGTAGGGAAGGCCCCCCACTAGCTCGAGTGAAAATGAGAGAGCACAGGGAAAAGGGACAGGCTTGGGCAGGGTCAGTGCTTCTGTATACAGATGGGGGCTTGTGTGGTTTGAATCTCCTACCACAAGAGGAAGCGCTAAGCTTTATCAGGTTCCCCAAAGGGAGGCATAAGGAAAAGAGAGAGGGGTGAGGCCTAAAAGCTATCAATCCTCAAGCATCAGAAAAAGAAGTCAGATTATTGCAACCATTTCATTTAACCTGCACAACAAACCTCTAAGGTAAGTTTGTAGTTTACTTAGTTAGTAGAGGAGGAAATGGAGGTTGAGCAAGGCACTTGCCCAGATCAGAAAGGAAACATTGGATCCAGAATCTACTCTCTCAAAAACACATTGTGCTTCTCCATTCTTGAGATGCTTTACTAAGAATAATGTGTTCCACTTCCCATGTACTCAAGTTTGATATGAGGACAATTAATGACAATTATTGACATGGTGGGGGTGAGGGAAGGGGAGATCAGAGAGAGAAAGAATGAGGGAGGCGTGGGGAAAGGAAGAGCAGAGAGAGGGAAGGAGTGAGGGTACTGGGGTCTTGGGGCCTTGGTGTGTGCCACACCTTTGGGGGGCAAAACTCGATTGTAAGAGGGACTTTACCCAACAAATGCAACTAGTCTAACATGGTTTCTTGTACACTCAATGAATCCCCAACAATAAAAAAAAAAAAAAAACACATTGTGCTTTACCACATCCTTTTACCTGGGG